>PVKA01004003.1:57305-103743 GCA_004027165.1 Ctenomys sociabilis | reverse complement strand
CATCTAGGAGATGAACACTTGGCCTGCATGCTCCCATACAGCATGGCCCCAGGCAGGGAGGTTGTTTCTGAACTCCTGCTTTTCCTTGTCTTTCCCTTCGCTCTACCAGTGAGTTTTTCTAATCTGAGAATGTAAACTAAAGAAAGCCATGACTACAAGACAGGTATACACTTGGGCTTCACGGTGCTGGTTACTGATCAGAAAAGCAAACAGGACTGACTGTTTCAATGACAGTTATGCCTCCTGTGTATCAGTTCAGATATACAAGCCAGAGGGTCAGAAGATTGGCTTCCATACCTTTGTGGCTGCTAAACCTGAGAAAGTCCCTAGGAAATCTGATCATGGCCCTGGCTCTGTTTACTCCTTGAGAAGGAATTGTTGTTGTTCTTCTCCTTTTTCTTCCTCCTCCTCCTTCTTCTCCTCCTCTTCCTCCTCCCTCCCCCCTCCACTCTTCCCCCTCTCCTCCTCCCCCTTTCCCCCTCTTTCTTCTTCTTTTAAACGATCCAAGCAGAGCCTTGGCTATGGGAGCATAAGACTGCTGGAGAACAGCAGTGAATTCAAGGCCAGACTGAGTTAGATCATTGAGTTCAAAGCCAGCCTGAACTACATAGTGAGACCGTGGTTCAAACAAACAATCTACCCAATCAAATAATACTGGTAAAAAGTACATTAAAAAAAAAAAAAACAGATCTTATTGTACCAACATGGTCACTGCTGGCACATCACTATCTAACCATAATGAAAAATGTCATTTCTACTAAGGAGCTCTTATCCTACGCCTACTCAGCTGCTCAACCTAGGAGCATGAACACGCCAAATGAAGCCTTTGACCCCCAGTTGCCAACAGGACCATTTTACTCCTCCATTCAAAAATCACTGGAACCTCTATGCTGCTTAATCCCTGGTCTTGATTTTATCATTCCCACCCTAACACTAGACTGGACTTCACTCTTTTTTGCAGATATAGCAGTCAATTCTCTTCTACAAAACCTTAGGAGTGGTGAGTATAAAGGAAAAATAAAAGATATATCCAAAGTCTCTTGCCTTGGAATGGAAGGAATCAAGAATTGTTTCTGAGAGGGCTGAAGGGAGGAGAAGAGTTTGGGAAGAAGAAAAATCAAGATATATCATGTATAGGCACAAATCCCCTATGGTGAATGTGATCATTATGTATATCTAAAGTGTACCAATAAAATTAACTTTAAAAATTGGAAATAAAGGTGCATGGATAAGGAAAAGAATGAAGAGTCTCATTTTTTATAGCTATTGAGTACGTTACCGTAATGGTTCTCAAACTGTGACCTCAGAATCCTTTTTACACTCTTAACAGTTGCTGAGATCCCCAAAGAGATTCTATTCATATGAATTACATCTATATATAGTTACCAGAAATGAAAAGCAAGAAAGTTTTCAAGCATAAGAATATTCAAACCCTTGGCCCATGTGCCTCCAGGGCCCTGGCCATGTTACATGCTGTGTAGATCTGTAGAATTCCCCCGCATGCCTGGAAAGAGCATGGATGAGACAGGGCAAATGACATCTGAGCATTATTTTGGATGTAGGTTGGACTTTGTAGAACCCCTGAAAGGATCTTAAAGACCTATGAACTCTTCAGAGGCTACACTTGGAGAACCCACTAGGCCACTGCATCAGCGAGGCAGAAATGTTTCTTTGGAATCCAGAATTGAAAATGAAAAGTATGAGGCTAAAAAAATGATCTTGCAAACAAATAACAAAATTATGATAGCTAAAGCCTATAGCTCAGAAGACACAAACAAAGATGATAGGGAAACATTTTGAGAAAGGTTAACATTTAGGAAGGCAGGATTTGAAACAAGAGTCTTTAAGTAATATACCCCAAAATACTGAGTAAGAACCTGAGGCTTTCAAAACGAGTCAAGACAAACAGAAAATGTGGTAAGATGTCTCCACCAAAGTGCTTAGAAAATGTCAAGGCTGAAGGAAGCCTCTTAATGCAACTGAAGATGTACAGGTTTTCTCTTTATTTTTGACAAGCTATGTGCCACGGCTTCACTCTAATGAATATAGGTGAATGATGACCCTGCCTGGGACTCCAACTACACTTAAAATCTGCATACATACACCTTCCATTAATTCTGAAAAATGTTAAGTAATCATAACAGTAACATAACAGTGCTAGTATATCCATTATAAATCAGGTACTTAAAACTCCCGTGCTCTATGTAAAAAGCTCTGGTCTACAAGCCACCAGTCTATGACCTCTGAACACAAGCGAGAACTGAAGCACAGCCGCACACTGTGCAAGCCCAGGGGCTTCCAGAGAGCTCTGCACTCAGAATTCAGTGTGGAGGTCGTGAAATGCATGAGCCCTGATGGAAAGAAGGTGAATTCAGGAGACAGAGCTGATGTTTCAAGGAATATAGTAATGAAGCTAAGAGAAAGACCTGATGGAGAGCCTGAGCAAGAAAAGCATACTTCATGAAATGGTAAAATGATGAGAGAAAGCCACTGATACAAGAAAGGAAAAAAAAAAAAAGTAGAAAGATGAACCTTAGCAAGGAGAAAGAATAGAACTTGTGAATTAAGAAGGAAGTGAGGTTGCATGATAATTTCAATATTTTAAAGAAAGCATAAGAGGGTTCCCACTTCAGATTCCTTTAAATCTGCTGATGAAATGATATTATGAGAATGACTGAAGTATAGGGAAGCTTGGGTGTGAGAAGAGGAGATGGTTTGGAATGGTCACTAGAGACTTTACACTACTAATTCCATAAGAGAGGAAAGGAGTGTGCAGAAACAGAAAAAGCTTGCTGGAACCCACTGTCATACGTTGCAGCACAGCTTTATGACTTCAGCAATAATTCTTGGCAACTGAAACTGTTATACAACTGCCTGAGCACATGCTCTTCTGTGTGGGAAGAATGCCAGGAGGGAGAAGTTCAGAGAGGATCCCCTTCTATGGAAAGAATGACTGTCAACTGGGATACTAATTCAATATGTATTTGGTAGCAAAACCTCATAAAGTGGTCACTGAATTCTTTCCTTTACAGAGTGAAGCAAGCAACTCTCTTCTCATCCATCGGGGACTAGAAATACTTACATTATTATTTTTTTTAATTTATTTTTATTTTATTGAAGTACAAATATCAATCAGACAGTTTTAAGACACCTTAACAAGACAGATTTGATAAATTAATACACTGCAAAGTATTTTCATACTGTTTTGGTATCGTACAAGGTGCATACATGATATTATACTTACAGACATTATTATAGCAGATGTCTCTTATCAGTAAATTAAGAATGTAGCTGTTTACTTATCTTATTTTTTATACCTGAATTATATAAAGAATTCAATAATTATTTTCCTAGTGGATGACCATAGTACTAGAAGCCGACATAACATAGAAATACTTAAGAGGGGAGATTAGCAGTCTACGACTCTACTCTCACCCATTTACTTAACAAACAACATGGGCTAAGGTAAATATTTTGCTAGCTTTTGTGAGGCCGAAACTAGATCTCCCTTCTTGAATACTATTATTAATATTACATATATAATGTTTTCACCTGAACAGAGACATGTCAGAGAGGGGAAGAGGCTGCCATTGTTCCTTAAGTGGGAGTGATGAGCACACACTAGGACGATCCAGGGGAAATGCAGCAAACATTCCACACACATCCCACGCAGAACTGCAGAAAGGCATCTCAGAGATGCATGGGACACTCTGATCTGCGTAGCCGGCCCCAGAGAAAAAGATGCTCCGCACACAGAAAACTGAGCAGTCACTCAGCCGACAAAATTTCGCAAGTCACATATTCAAAAGGTTGTGGTGTGCTAAGCCACAATCGCACAAGGCCAATGTAGAACAGTGTGAAGAAGGTGCTGATGCCCTAAAGAAAAGACATGCAGTGACTACGAATCCCACAAGCCTTGTACCAGGATGGTGTTTGTAGGTAGCTGGCACCAAAACATTTGTGTAAGTGCCATGTGTGGGAAAGATAATTATGGGTAGTGAAAGGAAACCAACGCTGACTTCAATAAGAATTTATCAAGAGAAAATAGAAAAACAAGCAAAGATCTGCATGGTCTGGGCTTCCTAGTGACTAAGGAGGATAGGGCGTAGCAGGAAATACTACTTAGGAAGGAGGAAACCTGTAAATATTATAGAAATACGTACGTGTGGTGGAAACCCTCGAGATAGTTAACAATGGCAAGCAGAAACAATGATAAAAAGCAATCTAGAGTCTTTCTCAAACTGTGGCACCTGAGAACTTCTAAAATACATGTTGTCAGAGCCTACCCAAAAACTACCAAACCAGATGCTGCAAGGTGGGTCCACAACAATCATTTAAGTTTTCCAGATGTTTCTGATGCACAACCAAGTTGGATAACAGCTTCTCTATGTAACCAGCTATCTACGAGCTGGGCCCAGAAACAATCACTTTCTGGTCCAGGTGAAGCGTCAGTTAGATTTCTGGGTTAGTTAGCTTACAGTTTAAGCAGCTAGCCCTTGCAAATCAAAGCACGAGCCACAAACATTTGGAAAAATCAGCATCTCCTGGAAGTTCATCAGAAATAGAGAACCCTGGGCTTCAGGTTATGCTACTGAGTCAGAACCTACATTTACAAGATCCACAGGTGAGTCCTGTGCACATGACAGTGTGACAGACACTAAACTATAGGCAGCATTTCAGCAAAAGAGTCGGGAAAGGGAGAGATTCTGGACCTCAGCGCCCTCTCCTGAGGCAAGCAGGAAGGAGCCCCTTGCTCACCACTAGCTCAGAGCTGCAGGCTGGAGGTCAGGACGGGGATGGACTTTAGAGCACCCTCACTGTCACCCTGAATTGCACAGGGGCTGCCTCCGAAGCCATGAGGGGCCCCCTACTTGTCACCCCTGTCTTCAAGCCTTAGTTGCCCAAAAGGCGTGGCCAAGCTTTCCCCTCTTCAAATTGTTAATCTTTTTTTTCCAATAAACCCTAATTTTATTTCTTGTCCTTTTTTACTTTTTTAAAAATTGATTTTAAAGACAGTGTACTAATTGATAAGACATTAGAAATGGTACACATGTAGAAGAGCAAGATGAGAAGTATTCAACTGTGATTTTTGTATTTCATTTTTCTGTCTTTGATATAGTTGCTCAGATTACAGAATTAGAATATAGACTTAGTCAAAGTGAATATATCAAAGCAGCTTACAAGAAGCTGAAAGAAATTGGTACTACCATCATCTCAGCAATTCTGAATATATACTTGTTAATCTTTCAAAACGCCAGGTAACAATGAAAACAGACCATAACCTCAAGCCTTTGAACCTCCTAAATTATGTAATGAAAGTATACATAGATGATTGTATGCATTAAATCAATTCTTCAAATTTGTTTTAAATAGCAGTGAGATATTCCTCAAATTTAGAAGCTACTGAATCATGAGAGAGACAAAGAAATGTTAACATGATTTACTTCAACAAAAGGCCATAGTTTTTTTTTTTAATTGCATTTTTGTAACAAGGAAAAATAATTTTCTAACCAACCTGATAACATGGATCCCTCATTAGTAGCCTCAGACAGATTAACACTCTCAGAAAATGAATGGATGGGGCTCGATCAACCCACTCCCTGAAAGAGAAAAACAAGAGAACATGATATTAGAAGGCCAGCAGGACAGCTCACAAACAATGCATGTCTTTCAGGGAACATAACGAACACCTGCAGGAATGCAAGAAGCACTTATTTTAGTTCAACTTTAGTCTGCAGTGGACACTCACCCACTGGACTTGTACTAAAACAGCACATGTCCAGGCTACACTCACCAGCATGAAACAGGCCCCCGAACGTACTGGGTTCACAGCATTTAATTATTTAATGGCACCCTCTAAGTCAAAATAAACAGCTATGAAGTCCAGAACGTTGTTATGCACACCTTAGTAAGAATTTTAACTCTAACACTTTAATGTCCACTTGAAAAAAATAATACATATACATTAGAAAAGAATTTAAACATTTATCTTTAAATAACCACATCCACATACTAACAGGGCATGTACACCTGTAGGTCCTAAAGCATTTCGCAAACCTTAGAATCATACTCCACACCATCACCTCTCTCTTCTGCCTGACTCCCCTGGGCACTGGCTTTTTATTGTTATAGCCACCAAAAACCCAGCTTCCAAAAGAAACACCATCTTCAAGGTAGTATGCACAATCCAATGCTGGAAGCATAAACGACCTGGAGTGGTTCGTGATATATCTAGTGCATGCCGAGTACACAGACTTTCTTGGAAATTTAAAATTGCCCTGGGTTACTTTGATGCTCAGTCTGGGAAACACAGTGATAAAGTATTTTCTTAGGCCAGTTTCCCCAGAAACCATTCCCAAGATGGAGATTTGTATCCCCAAATGAATGACTAAGGACATGGCTATTAGAGAGGCCATCAGGAGACCAAGGGAAATAGTGAAGGGGGGGAGAAGGCCAAGCCAGGTGCTATCTCGGGCACAGGCCCTTCAACCAGCCAGGCCTCCGGATGTCACTTCTCCTGAAGTTGTCCCACGCTGAGGCCAGGGTGCCAGGCTTTCCTATTGCAGATATGGTTGCCAGGAACAAGCACTTGGAGGGGTGTTGGGAACAAATGCCCGGCACTTCCTCTCACAACCCTATAGGCAAAGCAACTCAAGGCACCTGAGGGTGGAGCCAGGACTTCTACACAGGAAGCCCAGAAAGCAAGAGCATATGGGTTTCAGGACTCTGGACAAGACACCAACACCACATTTCCATCTGGGGACTAATTAGAACCCTTCAAAATTAAAGGCCAAGCACAACAGTAACTGACGAGATGGGGCCCATTCAAGAAGGAGAAAATCTGGACTTGTGCTTCACAGCTGGAATGTACCCAATATCTGTGCAGACTGCCAATAGATTTCTGAAGAACTATTTAAAGTATCATCTCACTGACATCAAATATAGAACTGTCTGCTCAAGTACAGATCAAAGGGCTGTGAAAGTGTTTCTTCAGGGGAAAAAAGAATTTTTGTTTCATTTTTAAAGTAAAGAAGTTGCAATTTTTCTACGTCACTGGAAGAACCAAAGACTGTCCTAGTGTGAGGAGGTCACGAGGTCTTATACCTGGTGACGACTCAAATATGCATTAGTGACTAATTCCCTGATTTGTGTCAGGTTATCAAGGGAAGCAGGTATGGTCTCAGTGCTGTTCCCTCTCACTGAAGGATTTAAACCTAGAGGAAAAACCACAGCCAACTGAGAAGCCTTCATTTTCAGGACTTTGTAAGCTCTCTAGTTAGCTTGGTAGCAGGAAGACAAGGCAAGCATGGTCTCTGCCATTCCTAGTCCTGCTGAGCTTCTGTGAGTAATTTCTTCCATCACAGACTTGTGCTGTATCCAGTTCGAACTGGTAGTAAATGCTGTCACAATGCTCAGGCTTTCCAGCTGGCTTCCCGTGTGCAGTCATTAGGCCACAGAGCATGCAGAACGCAAGGTGCCTTTCACATCAGTTGACAAGGACATTAGCACCCAAGGTTTTAGAACAGCAGGGCCCAGGCAGAAATTACTGCCCATGCTTCCTGAATCTCATTCTGATCATTAGCATGGCTGAAATTGATTTCGTGAACACCTACATCAACCTTATCCCATCCAGTTTTCCAAAATACCCAAATTCTTGGGGCTTTGTCTTCTTTTTCCCTCATTCTTCACCCACCTCCTCAGTTGATCTTGTCTGCTCCATAACCTGGCCTCTGATGTTTCACTATCTCTTCTACCACCACCATGATTCAATCTACCTTCATCTCATGCTTAAGCAATTACCAAAGCCTCCTAGCTGGGATCCGTGCTTCTACTTTCGACCCCTGCTTTATTCTTCACATCTACAGGGTGCTCTTCACAATTGTCATTTCATGTTACTCCTCCACTCAAGCTCTCAAATAAGCTCCCATATGAACAAAAGCTGAAGCTCATACCATGACCTGCAAGTTCCCAGCTGCTCTGTCCTTCACATCATGGCTCTGTTTCCATCGCCTTCCCTTGTCCCTTCCTCCTACCCTCCCAGGCGTGCAGACCCTCCTAACCAATGCTTTGGCAAGCTCCCCATCCAGGTGCCGGGGCACAGTGACACCAGGGAACCACGCTGCAGTGCAGACGTGGCTTCTGCACACTGCAATGGGAGGAATGATAGATACTTCTCATGCAGCCTGCTGTGGTTTTTCAGCACTGGAACCTGAAAAGTTACAAAGGTGCTCTTCAATGTGACTCATGACTGTTCTAACTACAGTGTGTGTTTGGTGCAGAGATGGTGAGAAAGGGAAACAGCCCCGCTGTCCACTGGATGTTACCTGGCCTCTTCTATGGAAGGTGGCCCTGTCCAGGTGACACATCTCTTAGTGAGCTATTTCTCAAGTTGTACCTGGTATACATGTAAGCAAAAGCCCAGAGCACAAAGTTTCTGCTATTTCATACCTAGCCAAGAAACACAGGACAGAAGCTACTTCACATGAACATCGTAATTTTTCTCACCTCCACAGCTGAGCTGGTTGTGTATCCAGCAAGATGTGGAGCGCTTCTTAAGCTGCACACCCGTGTCAGTCCTTACCCACTTTGTCCTATATCTGTCCTTAGCCTCAAGAGACAGAATGAGGCCTTGTCTCCTCTACAGTCTTGAGAAAACCAACTCTTCCTCTAATCCTGTCCATCTTAAGCCTGAGTGAATCAGAACTGTCTTTCCTGAGGCAGGCTGAGCAGCTATGGTCACTGCCACCAGAAAGACCACTCAATGCCACCCCTCAGCTGAGCCACTCACCATTCCCTCCATCTCATGGGAAGGAGGTAGGTAGATGCACTTTTCCCATAGCCTATGTTCCCAGGAATGTTTGGGTGTCTCTTGTAGCTACAACCCCAGCAGAAAGCCAAGTGTGGAGATGCCAACCAAGACGGCCCCAAAGTAAGACTGGCTGGGACTTACTCTTCCTGCCATGACCACGGCTCCTGTCCCCCCAAGTACTTTGTCAGTGACTCATCTGCCACGGGGGCAAAGCCCAGTTTCTTTGGAAAATAAAGGCATGGCTCAAGCACACCTGGGGCTGCTGGAGAGACAGTGTCATCCAACACCACCAAGACAGACCCACTGCAGTCCATCCTGACTTTTACACACTCCCTGCATGGGCAAACGTGGCAAATGTGAAGTTCATTCTGGAACTTAATCAGTCCTCTATGGGAGGACTTCATCTATGGGGACAGCTGTAAAACTGTTCCTATTCCGAGGTTCCTATTACAGGGAGAGTACGTCTAATCTTTATATAAATAGGGAGAGAACACATGACAAGCTCCCCATCCAGGTGCCGGGGCACGGTGACACCAGGGAACCACGCTGCAGTGCAGACGTGGCTTCTGCACAGTGCAATGGGAGAAATGATAGAGTCGTCCACAGCTGCAGGAGCCTAACAAGGGTGAATGCTTGTGGCTTTTCACCATTTACAAGGAAAAGGCCTGGGGCATTTTAAGAGCTGATTCACGCCACAAGCATGCATGCACTTGATACTTTTCCCGTTAGATATAGACAGCCTTAATGAGGGAAACGTCCATGATCTTTCCTATGTTTTTTCATACTAAAATAAACATAAAAAGGCTTTTCCTGCTTCTTTTTCATTCCCCAAGGGGGAAAAATTCCTCCAGATTTTCTTACTATTAAGGGAAGATAAATAAATGAAGGATTCCAAAATAGTTCCAGAGTTGAAAGTTCAGGTCCAAGCAAATGGCATTTTTTGGTTTCTTTTGCAGTTTTAGGACCAAAGCCCAAAGCTATTAATATTTTTACAGGGCTCTAGTGTTACAAACGCAAGTAGGGTTCCTGACCTCTGAGTCCGTTGGCTCCTCCCCTGGGCGCTGACCTCCCCTCGGAAGGTGCAGTTGTTGCTTCCCTGGCTCCCAGCCGTGACCCCCCATGAGACCTGGCACACACGCGGGACACCACACTGGTGTTCCCAGGAACTGGGCGGGCTGTAAGACGATAGGGACATCTGTTTGCCAAGAGGGAGGGCCGTAGGAAACACGTGACGTGGTACAACCAGAAAATTGCACAAACAGTGGTGACAGATTGGAAAGATGGAGTGTTCAGTTTACCCATTCTGTCACTGTGGGCTGGGGCAGGCACATAGCTGTGCCTAAGTAACAGAGCTGGTGGCTGACTCCCTCCACCAGGCTCCTCCCAGGAGGATGAGAGAATGAGAGAGACAGAGACAGAGAGACAGAGACAGAGAGAAACAGAGAGAGAGAGAGACAGAGAGACAGAGAGGCAGAGACAGAGAGAAACAGAGAGAGAGACAGAGACAGAGAGAGACTCCAAATACTGACATAGGAGCAGGTATGTTCTCTAGAATGCCACGGGGGTCCTGAAAATTCATGTGTCTGCAAAGCTAGTGCCTCCCTGGAAGGTGTGTCTCAATATAGCAGTCACACACAGAAGCAAATTCATGGGCGGGCAAATAGCTGTCCCCTCTTGTGACTGATCTTATGCCACTATGTCCAAGGACTATTAATGCAAGGCAGCATGATCTGCTCCTCCAACCCTTGTCCAGGACAGGACAGGACCACCTGCCACTTTGCTGGCAGCATCAGATACCATCTTTACTAACAGTATAAAGAAGGCAGGAAATGTCACTATGGACATAATATACAAAGAGGAACAAGCAGGTGGGGTTTGTATTTCATTCTTTTTTTTTTTTTTTCTTGGAACCGGGCATTGAACTCAGACCCTTGCACTTGCCAGGGAAGTGCTTATTCCACTGAGACATCTCCCTGGCCCCTTGGATTTCCATTTCTTGCACAGTGAAAGAAACTAGTTCAGAGAGTTCCATATGGAAATTGGTCACAAATTTAAATAAATAATAATAAAGCATAATAAAGTTGTGGCTACCAAAATAAGTAAGAGCCCTAAGTAAGCAGTGTGGGATTAGCTTAACCCCTGCACTGAGGCCAGCAGCAGGGGCTCCAGTCTGGAACCCAGCAGTAACATGCTTCGCTCCCGCTTGCTCAGAATGAGCACCTTTCCCATGTGGTAGCGATGTTTTCAACAATACACACAGGCACACGCACGCACACACACACACACACACACACACACACACTCCCATCTTTGACTCAGTGTTTTAAAGTAAAGGAATTTATCCATTTCTGTTTTACAATATTCAATGTATTTACTCTTACACCCATTGAACCTACCCCAAAATGTGCAGCCACCCACCCAGAACTCCAGCCGGTGGCTCCCCCTGGCCCCTAACGTCACAAGGGTCTAAGCAGGAAGGATTTGCAGGCCCCTCCTCTAGGCCCAGGCATGTAGCAGAGGACAAAGCCGCATACTTGCACATGGAGCTCACACTCTAAGGAATGTTCACCATGAACACAAGCAAACAAATGCGTGTATCGTGGGACAGACAGGGAAGCTCAACAGAGGCTGAGGATTCCTCAAGCCTAGGGCTCAGGACAGGGTTCCCTGACAACATTAGCATATAACTGCACTGAGGGCCTAGGCTGTATGGAAGCTTAAGGACAGCTGAACACTTAAATCCATAGCACCTGAGGCAGGAGCACCGTGGTTTGCATAAAGGACAGCAAGAAAGTCAGTGGAACTGGAGCATAGCAAGCAACGGTACGAGTTAAGGCCAGAGAAATAACAGGAGCCAGCCTGGAATAGGCCATGTAGCATAGAAACAGGGACTTCAGAGTTTTTCATTCTGAGAAGCTGCTACAAGGCTTTGTATAAAAGATTCATGCAGTCTGACTGAGCCTTTGAAAGAAACCTTCTAGATGCAGTAATAGTTCAGGATAGTCTTGAACTCACTATGTAGTCCAGGCTGGCATCCAACTCACAGCAACCCTCCTGCTCCAGCCTCCTGAGTGCGGGGATTACAGATGTATGCCACCAACCCTGCTGGCAAAGGATGCTGCTCTGCCCAAAGAAGGAAGACTCTACCAATCAACATGTGAAAAAGGATGAATTACAGCAAGGCACAGTGTACCTAATGAGGTCTGTCTCCTACAGCAAGGTTTATAGGAATCTGAGGCACATACAGACTTTCACAAGAGGGTTCAGAGATTGCTTGACTGATAGCTGTTCAGCTGTGGTTCCTGGAACATGACTGTCACTTGCTGTCTTGTTCTCAGGTGAGGAAGCCTCATTTATTGATTTGAGCAAGGTGACAACTGGCTCTAGGGCTTATATGTGGTTCAGGACCAGTTCTTCCTTGGAAAGGTGGGGACATTTGGACTTCTTACCCATGAGACATCTGCATGGGTGAGAGTCACAAGAAGGCAGTAGAACAGAGCACAAGATTATAAAAATGGTTTTGCCTAGGTGAAAATACAGGCTTACTCTGGTTAGTGCATTACAATTTACTTTATGCGGGAGGGTGGTTTTAAAAAATTAAATTAGCTGGGCCAGTGAGATAGCTTTGGGAAGCTTAGGCAAGCACAGGGAACAGGGTTCGAGGTACTGCATGCCATTCAGGCCCCACCCCTGGGTGTGCTGAGCAGGCCAGCAAAACCAGAAATAGTGGGATATGTAATCCCAGTGCTGGGTAGGCTGAAAACAGGAGGAGTGATGAGTCCAAGATGCTTAGTGAGACCCTGTACCAAATATGTAAATAAATAAATTAGCTTGCATAGAAAGGAAAAAAAAAAAACAGAGAATTAGCAAAGCATAGGAGAAA
The DNA here is from genome assembly GCA_004027165.1 of Ctenomys sociabilis. Classification (NCBI taxonomy): domain Eukaryota; kingdom Metazoa; phylum Chordata; class Mammalia; order Rodentia; family Ctenomyidae; genus Ctenomys; species Ctenomys sociabilis. Next base: position 91,051 of record PVKA01004003.1, on the reverse strand, counting down.
AGAGGACCAAGCCAACACCACTTCTAGACCTTGACCTTACCATCCCAGTCCTTCATCTATCAGAGCAGGCTGAATTTTCTTTACAGTCCTTTACATTTCTGTGATTTTATGAAGAAGTGCACGTACATGTGTGTGCACGTGCAAGTGTGTGTGTGCATGTGTACGTTTTAACTGTGGTATAAATCTTAAGTGACCTTTCATGAGAAACAAAAATGTGAGAGCTGGAAATTTGTTCCCACGTTAGATAACAGAAAGAAAAGGGATGTAAAATAATAAGGATACCACCTTATTCTTTTCAGAAAAGTAAGTGCATTTTTGAGAAATAAGGTTGTTGTAAATGGACCACATGGATCTCTTCCACCTAAAATGAGACTACCTGAAGAGTCTCACATTTCTAAAAGTTATGGCAGGAGGGAGACAGCCTGCTTATCTCAGAACAGTACTACCAGGAAATGCCAGCTAAGTGAATGCACTCCTTCCATGTTAAGGAGTAAAGGGAAAGATTAAAATAATATCTTGGGGGCCTGGGAGATGGCTCAGTGGAATAAACACTTCCCTGGCAAGCACAAGGGCCTGAGTTCAATCCCCAGTTCCACCAAAAAAAAAAAAAAAAAAAAAAAAAGGAATGAAATATCTTAAAAAATAAGATGTGAAGGGCCAGTGGCATAGGGCAGCAGATTAAGTGCCTGCACAGAGGCCAGGGTTCAATCCCTGGCACCACGTCCTGTGCCGGCCCCAGCCCCGGAAACACTGAGCCAGTGATGGAGGCCAGGCGTGGTGGCACACGCTCGCAATCCCAGCCCTAGGGAGGCAGAAATCAGGCGGATCACTACAAGTCCGAACTGTGTAGTGAGACCCTGCACCAAAAAAAAAAAAAAAAAAAAAGATCTTAAAAGAATAAGCTGTGAAACTGAAATGTACTTTAACTTAAATTTAACAAAACCTAAGTCATAGTTAGTATACTCAGCTAGTAACTAGATCAAACTATGGGGATGAGTGAAAGGAGAAAAGAAGGAAAGGAAAAGAAAATAGATATCTGTATCAGATATATAAAAAAGTTATACTACTGGGTTTTTAGTTTACTGAAAAAAATGGTTTGTTCTTATATTGTCTGATCAGTTATGCATGCCTGTATCTTATAATCTGAACAACTAATTTGAAGATAACAATATGCAATATGTGACCCATCGTTAATCACTTATTATCTTGTTTTGAAATTCTTTATTTTTTCCTTTTTTCTTCTTTAAAATGAAGTAAAAGGTAGAATGAATTCTGTTGGTATTTTGGCATGCTTTTCCATACATACTAACATACTTCAATTCTAACTTTTGTAGCATAAAGAGGTTTGTTTTTGCCAATGAATTAATACGCAAAATTCATCTTTTCTCTGCCCCCCAAAGGTTTATGATTTTTGTTATTCCAGACATACTCTTATGGTCCCATCCTGTCACCTTCCGTGTTAATGCCATCTCTTCATCAGATGTCAAGTGGCCTAATTCCATCACAGCCCTGTGTCAGATTTCACCAGTCCAGCACCATTACTTTCCATAACTTCACCAGATTCCATCATCTCTGGCCAGATATGCAACTTGACATCACAAGGTAAATTATATTCTCACCGTGTTATAGAATGTTTAAGCCAGAAAACAACAAACCAACAAAAAGGGAGCACAGGGAAGCAGATACGCAGAAAAGAGATTTGGGTAGAGCTCCGTCATACAAGTACTTGGGTATTAGAGAACATATCAATGTTGAAGCAGATTTTACTTCACTATACAATCTTCCAAGAACATGGTCTTAAATACTAAATGTGCTTTATTTTCCTGTTCAGCCAGATGAGATAAAAAGGAGTGAACTTATTTTCTAATATGAGACTCTACTATAGACATTATTTGACTGCAAAAAGAAAGGCTGGAAGATTAAATCATTTTCATATCCTACCACACATCAAGATTAGTCAGTATGGTGTAACCTTAGGTTCAGGGACAGTACTTCCCCCTTGCCCTTTCGGATTTACTGCAGTGAATTTGCAGTTACCTTATCTGACTCTGGATTAACAAGTCTGCCTAGTTTCAGTGGCCACCTGGCAGTCTTTCTGAGAATGGGAGAGCTATCCCAGGCCAGATCAGAAAGAACCCAGAAGGAGGTAGCCAAAAGGGTGGATGAGGGGAGGCTGCAGCTGGGGAAGGACAGGGAAAAGAGGGACTCACGACAAGAGAGCAGAAACTGAGAAAGGAACTGAAATGGCTCACAGCTTATGCTTGAATCGATGTTTTAAATCAGCCACATTTTTAGGGTAAACAAGCATCATAATATCCTAGACAATGACAGTCTTGTCTACAACAGGGATTGGACTAAGAACCAAAGATCCTGCCCCCAACAACAAAAATTTCATCTGGCCTTTATTTGTCCTAATATAAATTATATGGGGGCCAGAGAGATAGCTCAGTAGAATAAGCTCTTGCCTGGCAAGCACAGGGTCCTCAGGTCAATCCCTAGTACTTCAAAAATTATATAGATTAGAGATAGAGATAGATAGATAGAGATAGATAGATAGATGATAGATAGATAGATAGATAGATAGATAGATAGATAGATAGATAGATAGATAGATAGAAATTACAAGGGCCGGGGAGATGGCTCAGTGGAATAAATGCTTCCCTGGCAAGTGTCTGAGTTCAATCCAAAAAAAGAAAAAAAAATTATATATATTTCTCACTTTTTCTCTTTTCGTGGGATGAGGGTAACTTATTTACTGGCCAGAGCAGATTGATGCTTCAGGAAGAAAGGGACCCTATGTTCTATTCATATTCACCCTCTTGTCCTCTTCCATTATTTTTTTTTTTGTCTCTTCTTCTGTTTTTTTCATATATATATATATATATATATATATATATATATATATATATATATATATTTACTACAGGGTCTACAGAGACTCACTGCACAGATCAGACTCATAGAGACCCCCCTCCTGTTTTTAGCCTCCCAAACACTGGGATTACAGGCATGCACCACTACGCCCAATCTCAATTGTCCTCTCAGCATGCCCTGGGGGAGGAGCCAGCACGGCATGCTGGGTATTCAACCAAGATCCCTGCATCTGCCTAAGCAGACACGTTAATCTACTGAGCTGGCCAGCCCTATGTTTTTTCCCCTCTCTGAACCCAGTAGTTCCTAGCTGCTTTACAAAACTGAGTCTCAGCATCCTATCCAGCATTATATCTAATACTCCTAAACAAAGGGGATAGCAAGCTATATGAGACAGAGCCCTGAGCTGTAACTCTGAAGTGTGCAGTCACAAGGAAGACAAAAGACAGTGAGGCCATCCTAGCGAGGTTATATGAGGTGAGGGACAATGGAAGACCTTTATTCTTAGCCCTGCTTTTAGAATAGAAGTGAACATAGCAATCTGTCAGCAGCCAAAAGATGACAGAGAAGGATGTTCCTGGTGCTCAGCATTCCTACATGCCTTCTTATATCATGAAAGAAGGCCTACAATTATCTCTTCCTAGTTTGAATATTTCCAGGGATGGCTCATGTTGCCAAAAAGTAATTCTATCCGATCTAAGATGTCCCACTAATCACTTAGGATAAGAAAAGTCTTATCTTCAGAATTGTTAAGATCTTCTTTAACCAGTTAATGGCAACTCTTGTCAAGTTATTTTCACTAACAATTTCTGTATCTAGGGTCTCCACTAAAGTACTGGCCTAACAATGACAACAGTCCTATTGGGTATCCTTTAAAGATTCCATGGCAGTTGTCTCAAAAAAAATTATTTAAAGTTCATTTTCTAGTATCATTTCACATATAGTTATTCTGCTGCTAATCATTATTCTACAATCAAGGACAGCTTCAAGTCCTTTGCAATGTTCCTTAATCTTTCAGCAGTCCTTATGTGTATCATCAAGAACCGAGTGATAAACCAATCATACCTGGGACAAGATTTTAGATTTCTTTTATAATCTGGGCCAACCTAATAACTCTCAGCTGAAGTCAAATGCAGAGGCATGACAGATGGTATCCCAGTCCTGTATTGTTTTAAACTCAATCAATGCATTCAGCAGGATGTGTGCAGTATTAAAAGACCAAGTCACCAGGCCACCACCCCAGCAGGTCCTCAGCATGTGACTCCCAGTGGAGGATCCACCAGGATTCCCCTCTGTACAAATGTATTGAGGGGCAAAATCAGGGTGTCATTCTGGTTTGGGGATTAAAAAACTAACATTCTTACTCTTATTTTATTTTTTATAATAGCAGCTTTTCCTCTCTCCCTAAAACAATCCAGATATCTCAACAAAGTTGCGAAGGAGCAGGATTTTGGTTTCTTTACTGGTACCTTCTCAGTTGATGCCTCTGGGAGGGAGCTTGGGCATCTGGGTGAGACAGAAAGGCAAGGTCCTTTCTACCCGCGCAGCAGCAGCCGCCCACATCCAAGTGAAGCCTCTCAGGACGGGTAAAAATTAAAACCTAACTGCACTCCAGCACCTGAAGACTCCTACTAGATGCAATATATGAATCTAGAATGCACATTAGGTAACCCTGCCTCTGCAGGCCCAAATACTGCACTTATGTCAAGGCAGGTCACCGAGCAAAGGGAATAACATCAGAGGTGATCCCGAGAAGAGAGATCGTCCCGTTGCTGAGAGTGGATGTCCCACACTCATCGTTCCTCTCATCTCCTCCCCTCCCCTCCCCTCCTCTGCCTTCCCGTCCCCTCCCCTCCGCTCCCCTCCCGTCCCCTCCTTTCCTCTCCTCTCCTTTCCTTTCCTGGGACAGTCCATTGAATCAGTCATAATGTTGATCGTGAAAGCGTACCACGCAGGGCACTGTCCATGATATGACCTGGTGTCTTTTTCTTAAGGACCCACACAATGAACTCTACCTTGAATATCCCAACTCAGAACAACATTAAGAAAAATAGTACAACATGAGCATTTTCCTACTTTACCTTACCTGTCATCAAATTCATGGAAATTCAGTACCCAACCAGAGTAATTTTAGACACAAATACAATGCCTACTCATTTTCCACCTTCTAAACAGCCTTTCCTCTATTTTACCCTTTACATTGTGCTCAATCTAGTAAATGGCTTTAAATCACAGTCCACATATAAGACATGTATGTGAAATATGTCATTCTCGGCAAAAATCTGCTTTCCAGGGACACTCTTACCTGCATATGAGTCTGTTTTTCACCAGGGCTATAAAGATCTCCTGAAACAATTTATGCTGGGGATGTTTGCTGAAATTTCTCTCATTCTTGTAGTTTACACTATGATGAAACAAACAGAAAAGCATTTTGCAATAAAAATTATTAAGGCTGTCTCAGTGTTACCAGTGCAAAGACCCTCAATCTTCAGACAAATATAATTGGAATGTTGAGGTTCAACATATTGCTAAAAGCAAGTATCAACTGTTGAAACAGAAACTAGAAATTCAATGGCGAACACTAAGATTATAAGCAATTACATGTTTTATCGTACCATATTAATTAACATATTACCTTTAAACACCAGCTAAAATTGGCTAGAGAGAAGAAGAGGATCCAGAGAGACCAAGAATGTCTAGGGCCTTTACCTACACAGCTAGCTGTGCAACAAGCAGAGGAGAAGGTTCTCCTTTCTCTTTCTACTAACCCTTGGCCCCACTGCTTGCTTTGGTCACGGACAGCCACCTGCATTTCCTACTAGACAACAGGGACTGATTGACAGCATATAGCCTTCCAGCCATACTGCCTGCTTGACTTTTCCCCATCTGCATTCCTACAGCTGTGCTGATCACTGACTGTCTGTGTTTTATGTGTGTTTAATAAAATTTGGAGATATTAGAATTATAGTTTCTTTTTTCTGATATTCCATCAGCTTTCCAAAGAGATTTTAAAATACTCTCAGGACATTGCACTTCAAAGCCAGGACAGCATAAAAGATAATGTACAAAATGATCACATTTAATGCAGTCTATAATACTATAGTGCATGTCAAAATAGACTAGCTTTAAGACCTAGGCCAAAAAACTAGAATTGCATGAATGTACTACCTAATCACAAATAAGTTTTACAACTTTACATTGTCACTGGTAGCTATCTGCCTTTGTTGTCATCCAGAGGACATTATCCTGTATGTCCCCTTCCTGACCAGATGAGAGCTGTATAGGTTTTCTATTGAACTGACTATGTAAGAAAAGATAGTGTTTCTCATTAAAGATACATATTAAAACTATGAACCCAGGAAATGTCATATAGATTTCTGGACCATTTCCGTTTATCAGATAACAGAGAACAAGCTAGGTGAAAAAAGTAAAGAATCATTGTGGAATATTCATGTTGACATTCCATCTGCTGCATTATTTACGTGGCACTTGATGCCAGCTGACCCAGGACCATTGTAAAACTGAGAGAACCAGATCCTGGGAAGGGAGTGGCCCGTGAGAATGTACAGCTTCTAGAAGGTCTACCTGGTAACAAGGATAAACATGGACTGCCATGTGTTCAAGGGGAGCTGCTGCTATTCTTGCCACTGTAAACTGCTGTTGTTTCGGCTACCACATTCTTCAGCCACATCTGCATGCAGCAACAGCTTCTTTTGTCTTCTTGTTGCCAGCAAATAGCAGACAGAGCCAAAGCTAGGACACACCTTGGCACCAGCTGACCCAGGTCAACAACCTGGAGCCATTTCCTCATTCAACAAAGGCCAAATACATGTCAGCATGCCTCAGTTCCACCTGGGACTATTACTCCCGTCACTTAGGCATTGTTTCTGGGAGTGGTTTGAGCACTAACCAAACTTTTAAACTAAAAATCTCCATTATAAATCTTTGAGAGAGTTAGTACACAGTAGCACATGTTACAAATCTAAAGGGGCCAACTGGAGTACGTTGCTGAAAGGCAGGAGGATTTCTTACCTAAAATTTTCAAGTTCAACAGCTTCCGTGGACTCGTGCCACCGACCTCGAGCTCTGGGCCCACCTGCCTTGATGGTGGCCTCAGACTTCGTCATGCTATTTTGGGAGCTCTCAAAGTTAATGGCTGGAAGCTACAGAAATAGAAGCCAGAGTACGTGAGGAGCAACATAAGATAAAGAAAGTAACAACATGGGGAGAGGAGGAGGGGAGGACCAATGAGTGGAACAAGCTCCCCCACACCCTGGTAGAGCTGTGATCCATGTAGGGCTCTCAGAGATTTAAGCATCTTTGAGTTAAGCACTTACTTTTATCTTCTGTACACTAACTTTTCTTTCTAACTTTTAATACCACTTGACATATATTAGATTTTGTGTTTTGTATGTGCAGTTGTTTATGTAATGCATGTTATTTACAGCTCCCCAGATGGAAATGTCACTGCTACACAAGCAGGAACTTGCTTATTTCTGTTCAGTGCTATTTCCCCGGGTCTGAGATGAAGCTGGGGAAGCAGGTTTTTGAGAATCCTCCCGTGTGGAACTAAGTTCTACCAGTGGAAGGGCCCTAGCTGAGACAAATCCTCATGCAGGCATCTGTTCTGTAGCATTTCTGAAGTAGATCACTGCTTAACCTACCAAATCTCAGGGATATAATGGTAAACAGAATTCTATCACATTTATCAGCCTGAACATCCTAACTACTTAATACTATTTATTAAAGTTATTGGGGCCGGGGAGATGACTCAGTGGAATAAGCACTTCCCTGGCAAGCGCAAGGGCCTGAGTTCAATTCCTGGTTCCTCCAAAAAAATAAAATAAAATAAATAAAGTTATTAAAACGTAGTACTCAACATAAGGAAAATAAAAGTTTTTGAAAGTATTTATAACTTGACTATACCTCTATTTATTGGATGAATTGGTTAATTACTCATATGAGAAATTGTTGGGCTATTGTATTCAAACAGTATCATTGCCCGTTATTTACTTATAAGTGAGAAAACCTTGAGATTTGTTTCTGGTACCACATAAACTTAAGTATGTTTCTCCCAAAGTACAAAGAAAGATGTTCTACAATTACTACAGATGAAGCAAGTCAAATATATCAAAAGATGTAGTTTTTAATAAATAATTCCATTCTCTATAATGATGAAATAAAGCTATAATATGCTATACTTAGTATCTTGTTCCACTGAGGTATATCATAAAAATAAACATGAAAGCATTTTCTTATTAAAATAAAATATTCCTCACTTCCCATAAATGAAATACAATAAAAAATTGTTTTTAACAGCTGGCAAAAAAAATCATTTTTATCATATGAAAGCCACAGTCAAATTTTTAAAATATTAACACGAATTCAATTCTGAAAAAAAAAAAAAAAAAAAAAAAAAAACTTCCTCTGTTAGTTCAATCAGCCAATCTACAAGTCCTACAAAACAACAGGACATAGGAGTTTATGGAAACAACAGGACATAGGTATTCTCAATGGTTATGAGAACAAATTAAGTGGCTAAGAGAACAAATTCCCAGATTCTGTAGGTTTAAATCTACCATGACCTTAAAAAAGGTGCTTAATCTCTCTATGCACTGCTTTCTACATCATTAAAATGATGATAATGTCTAACTCAGAGTTATTGCGCAAGTTAAATGAGTTACTACTTATGAAGCATAATTCTGTTTTATATTTTTTAATCCTTGTAATTATTCCCACTATACAGATGAATCTGTTAAATAAACAAAATTTGTCCCCTCACATTAGGTGGTTTCCAAGTGTAAACTAACAACCTAGATAATGTTAGATATGAAGTCTCAGCAATAAAAATATTTTCCTGTGTCACACATGAACTCTCATAACACTGAGAAAATCTGAGGTGATTTTTCCAGTTACAAAGAGTTTTGGACTCCCTAGCCCTTGACACAGCTCCCAGAACCCTATTTGCAAGAGAGAAGGCCGTCGGCACTGAGCGCACAAGCAGGAACCACTAAGAGAAGGGGGCTGAAAGTCACCACAGCCAGCAACTATTGCCTTTGAGGGAGAGTAGCAGCTAGTATGGAGAATCAACTCAAGGCAACTCAAGGAATAAGACAGAGGTGGCACCTGTAGTTACAAAGACCAAGAACTTAAAATGGAACGTTGAAGCAATAAGTCATAGTCAGACGAAAGCAACATGAATTCAAAATCCAGGGCATTTTGGCTCCCTAATGTCTCTGACCTGGGGCTGTCTGACCTCTGTAGCACAGGCATGCGCAGTTCACCCCTGGATGTCTGACTGTGCAGTAGGCATGCGCAGCCCACAGCTCAGCTCCACCCAAGAACTGCCCATGCTTTCCTGTAAGGAGCTCACCACGCTTACAGCATTTATCACGGTACACCATGATGATACAATGTCTAGCTTGCACATTAGCCTTGTCCCCTTAAACTCAGCCACTCTGGACACATCACATCTACTTTTGTGTCCTTGGTGTCTCTCACAGGGACTGGTATACAGTAAGTATTTAAATATGAAGCTGCTGAATGAATGCCCACATTTTCCTAATCAACAAATTGATCTAGTAAAAAGCTCCAGATGAGTTCATACCCTACACTTCAGGAGCAGAAAAGAGAGACAACAGACATTTGAAATGCAGGACATACAGAAGTGGAAGAAACTGGTACCGTCCTTCAAAGTGTTTGCAGTCCCACAGAAGCCGGGTGTTGTAGTCAATAGGCTAAGAAACACACTGCAGAGCTAGCGAATAGGGCGTTGTTGTGGTGGAAGTACAGAGAAGGCAGGCCACACACAGAGGTGTCAGCCAGCTCCCCAGAGAGAATGTCATCCAGAGTGGAAGGCAGAGAACAAATATGTGAGCTTTGTAAGCTGTAAGACACCTGTGCAGCTTGAACAATATGAGTGGAAAGGAAAGAAATGAGGTTGAAGGAAGTTTCATGGTGCTTTCAACCTTCTTAAAAGTTTGATTATAGCACTTTCTGCTCAGAAATGTTGACATTCCCCATCTCATGGGATCAAGAAGAAAATCCTTAGCTGTCCTTTCAGACATGGCCTAGTGTTCTCTGCCTTTATCACCACTTCCAAGTGAAATGTCCAGTCCCTTTTGTTGCTAAATACTTGTCATTATCCTTCCTCCAGATATTTGGTGATTCTCTTCATTTCACCTACAGAGCCTCTTCTCTAAATCCCACAGATGGAAAACCAGTCCATTTTTCAAGAACCATTTCCTTCTCTGTCATTCAAGCCCAGGATGGCTTCCTCTTCCCCCTCACAATTTACAGATCCTTTATGTCATTTATTCAGAACCATGTTGTTCCCTGCACCATTATCTGGGCTTATTTATCATTCCTCAGAGCATGAAAACCTCTACACCTCATAGATTTCTTTCCCACAACATCAACCAAAACCTCTTTTATTTCAAGGCAGTTAATTTTCTTTCTTCCATCTTTTTTTATGCATTGCTTGTTTCCTGTGTCTCTAAAGTACAAGAGGAAAAAAAAAACCTAACTTCTAGGTCTAGGCAGAGTACTGTAAGATTTCTAAAAACCTCAGATGAAATTTCCAACCACCTTTTCAATTTCATGTTGTTTCAACAACAGGAGAGCAGTTCTTTATCTTGAATTATTTGTTTTAACAAGGTTGCCTCAGTGTATCTCTATTTCCAGGTCTGTCAGACTCTGAGAATATCCTACGTCAGATTCTAATGTGCTAACACAAGCTATGACAGACCCAAGCACACAACCCAGATAAAGACTGAAGTTAGAGTGATACCAGGCAACAGTTAGCGAAGAAGGCTTTGGCTCATTAGAGACTCAAAGGAAGGACATTCTGTTCTTTGCAGCTCAGCCTAAACCAACACAGATTTCCTCTAAAACTGGTACCTGGCTACCTTCCCATCTTCAAAAAAGCAAGCTACATCTTGTCAGGGCACAAATTCAGATGAGTAGACCTTAATCCCAAATTCCTTTTCATATTGACTGCTAGAAATTCCAGAACCAAATGTGTGCCTGACCCACCTGTACTTTCTGTTGGGTTTTTTCTGCCTGTCCTTAGCTCTACTTTGTTTCCATCCATTGTTTTCCTTTTATCTTTGGCTTCACTTTTAATGTATGATACCTGTCACAGTTTATATATCCTTACTCTTTATAGTTTGCTAGAGCAAGCAAAGTATAAATAAATTCTTGAGTTACTTTCTGCAGAATCATACTCCCCATACAAATGTCTCTACATTATGAAAGGAGAGTAGGGTGTTCAGAATTTAAAATTCACTAACGTTTTATGAACAAAAATAGGAATAAATTTTGGGAACTTTTATTCAATTGAGGACAGTTGTTTTCATTCTTAGGTCTACTTTCTGAATAATTCAGGCATTACAAATATGCTTTCTTGTATGTGTGAAATAGTTTAAAAAAATAATAATACACCATGTGAACCTGTCAGACAACAGATTGCAAATTCCAAAGTTGGTTAGAGAGAAAATCATGAAATTAACTTTAAGTGAACCTGCCAGGTATTAACACAGAAGTGGTGTTGAAAGGGACAAAACGAATTTAGTCAGAATGAACTTCAAAGTTTAAAACTTTGACTTTAACAAAACAAGAACACTAAACAGCACTGAAGTTTTCTTTTGCCCGGCCAGAGGTTTGTGCAGGCCTTATAGCAATCCAATTCTCAAGTCATGATACAAGGGCCGGCCAAATAGCTCAGCAGATTAAGGCACCTACAAGTGGGCACAGGGGCTAGGGGTTCCATCCCTTGGCCTGCTGGGCCAGGCCTGCCCTCAGGGCACACTGAGATGGCAATTGAGACTGGGTATAGTGGCGCACACCTATAATCCCAGCTCTTGGTAGGCTGTAAACAGGCAGATCACTATGAGTCTGATCTAGGAGTGAGACTTGGAACACCCTGTAGACCTTTCCATAAAATACAAATAAATAAAGCCATGATGCAATTTTAAAAAGTTGATCAAAAACTTGCTGAGTAGAGGACACTGTGAATCAGTGACAAAACTCAAAAGTTTCTGGCAGCAGGAAATGTATGAGTTCATGAAGAAGCAGGGCACGTACACAGGACCTCTACAGCAAGGGAAAAAGAATGTTGCAGTGGTGTAAGAAGGTACCTTGGGAGGAGAGAGAGGTCACTTCTAGACTGAAACACATGTAGAAGTGATAGTGTTAGATTTAGGTCTTATGAACAAGTAAGAACTCATAGTAAAGAAATCTTATAAAAGAGAACAAAAAGCAAAAAAGCAGAAGTCTTTGGTATTAAGGTTATATTGTAGGACATACATCAGGAAAAAGGTTGGAACTACAAACAAAACTGTGGACTGAGTCACTTCATATACCTCTCCAGGAAAAAATGGACTTGATCTAAAGCAATCATTCATGAAGGTTTGTGGGAAGGGAGCTAAGCAAATTATTTCAGCAACTTTTCAGGAATTGTTTCATGTTTAATATAAAGAGGACAAAAGATAAAGTGACCACTGAAATAGGTAGAAAAGAAGTTAAGATAACCTGAAACTAGAGGATTAATAATATAAGGGAACATCAGGCTCAGGATTCTATGGTTCGATCCCCAGATCCTCATGCCTTACCATGCTTTATGGCATCCTGTGATGGCCAAAAAATAAAATACAATAATACAAAGAAAATGGTTCCCAGAGAAAAGGTATGTCAAAGACATTTTTTACACCAAGTAAATGTCCAACCCAACATCTTTTTGAGCTGCAATTCAATTTCCCAACTCATTTAAAACATTTCTCAGTGGCCAGAGGCACACAATGTAATGACAGAGTGTCTGGATTCAGAACTATACTCCATTAGCAGGCAGCATGTTCTTGAAAAGCCATTCAGCTTCTCTGGGCCCCAGTATCCTCATAAAAGTCAAAGCTGTGGTAAGCAAGCAATATCACGCAAGTAAAGCATCAGTACACCGTATTTCCTTAAATATGAATTATCATTAGGTAGCCTCCATATGCCAGCAAATCATTAGAAAGTTCTTCCCTAAAATAAATAAATGAATAAAAATGATATAGTTATTTGGAAGGTTGGTTAATGCAACAAAAAACATAAGGGCTCAATTACCCAACTACAAAAGCTCTTTAAATAAATTTATATAGACAAGTGTAATGTAACAGGCTTTGGAAGCAGACAACCAGAGTTCAAGTCCCACCCCTCCATTTACTAATCGATAGTATTAACAACTGTTCACAATTTGTCATTATTAATGCATTGCTCCATTACACCCAAAGTTCACTGGATGGCCTCTAATCCCATGCCTTTTCAAAATGATATAGAAGCAATGCTAAAATGAAAAATTTAGACATATATTAAGCAATGGTACCATATTTTCCCTAACAAAAAAATATTTAAATATTATTAAAAGTAGTCAAAACTCACTCCTGCCCTCTGGTGAGGTTCAGTTTGCAGCCTCAAGAGCAATGCTGTGGCAGGGGAAGGAGGATGAGCACAGGAGGGAAAAGGACAGAAATGTGGGAAACACTGCCTTGAGAAAACCAACTTCCCTACAGTTTAAAAGGAAAAATTCAAGCACCAAACAACAGGGTTTTCTGTCTGTAGACAGAAAATGGAAAGGTTTGGTAGCTGAGAACATCGGTGGCAAGCATGGGATAAAGTCAAGCACATGCTCAAGAAGAGCCAAGAGGCTGTGGAGGCCACATCTTGCTAGAGCTCTACCCAGGTCTGGGAGAAACAGCTGGAAGAAGCAAGAGAAAGTGTTAGACAGACACAGAAACTAGATATATCATTTTTGCAAAGATGTTAAATGAATGGATCCCTTCCAAAACACGTGATTTCTCTTGTGTGGATATATACACACTCTTCGAAAACACTACCTGTTGTTTGCTTGATTGAACATTCAAAAGGCACCGAAGTCTTTTAAGATCTGAATAGTCCCTGGGAAAAAGAATAACACAATGTCAACACAGGTGATAAAGGTCATATTACCCACAGATGCCACTGCTACCTGGAGGTCCAAAGGTATACACACTAACCCTTTCCCCTGGAACTGTAGAAATGACCATGGTTCAGTAATACTGTGACCCAGGATACCAGATGTCAACAGCTTGCATATTCAGTTTCCTGCATATTCAAAAAGTCATTAGATCTATTCAATATCTGCCACCTCAGTTAATCATCAGAAAAGGATCATGCCAGGGACATGGCTCAGTGGAATAAGTGCTTCCCTGGCAAGCACAAGGGCCTGAGTTCAATCCCTGGTTCTGAAAGAAAAAAAAATAGAAGAAGACAAGGATCTACAAGTGTTACCTGGTGCTGACTCCTTGTTGCTTTTTATCAGTGGGTTTTTCTGTGGTCTTCAGCTTTTTGTCTTGATCAGGCATTGTAAAACATCAATACCCCAAAACTAACATTTCATTCCTTTCAAAGGAAAACAGAAGGAAAACTTTGAGCTGGACTGCATAAACCAAAATAGTCTTAATACAGATAAAATTCACTTATAACATTTATACAAACATGGAAAAAATAATGTTTCTTTATAAAAGCGTTAACATGAATGCCATTTACTGTTTGCCTGCACAGGGCTTTGGATACATTTAGGACACGGTGTACAGTAGCCCATGAGCCTGTCTTCTCTGAGTCATTCTTGATTTCAAATGTTCTGACCTTGATAAATATTGTTCTGCATGTCAGAAAAAGTGACTTCATTTTGGATTTTTCAAATAAATGTCTATAAGCAAATCCTTGCAGTCCCAATGATGTTTAGATGCTGTCACAAATGTCCTTCTTAACAAATCTGCCTAATTGTATGCAGGCAATTCAAAAGGTTCCTCTTTTATCTTGGGTCTTATCCTAAGAGTTTCAGAGAAAGTCCTACCCACTCAAGAATAAGCACTCAGCAAATGTCAACATATTTCCAGGATTCCAAAAACCTGACAGTTGCTATTTGAACACCTATGTGGCTCAAACCCAGTCACAAGTTCTTCTGGTAAACGTAAAGCCAGTTGTATGACGCAAGTGGCTGGCACATACCCTGGGCAACCCAGAAATACAGCTCAATGGCCATTTCAGTGTTGGTGTTAACCATTTCAGTACTATCATGGTCAACTTTCTTAGTATTAAGTTTGATGCTATTTCTCAGTGCTAGTCAAAAGATACGAGTATACCAGTAGACATAGAAAATTTTGTTTGCTTTATTCTCCTTAATTTCTAGTCACTTGTTTTCATTTCCAAAACAGAGACAAAAAGAAAGTTCAAGATACTACTCATACTTTCAGTAACAGCAAATAGAGTTAACTATAGTAATGGTTTCATTCCATTGGAAGCAAAAAGTGTTTTCCCAATTGTGTTTCAATGCCACAGTTTGACTTGAAGCTTTAGTTCAGGCATGTAAAAGCATGCTTTATGGTCTTATAATTACATGCCTCAATATATTGTGAAATCTATCAACAAAAATCCATGGGTTTCAAAGGTATTTAGTGGAAACTGAATGTCCAAGTGAGTGTTTCCTGCAACAGAGGATACAGAAATTTAATTCTGGATTACTCACAAAGATAGTTCAAGAATTTTAAATTGTTTTTCCAATAATTTTTGATGACCAAAGCTTTCATCATCATCCACAACAAGGAAAGGCACAATATGAATTGTACCTAGAGTTGACACCACAGAGCCACTCACTCAGCAAATACTGAGTGACTGTTTATTGTGTCTGATCTCAGGTTGAAAGTTGTTTAGCATTAAAGGAAGCTATCACGGGTATACAATCTCAGCACCAGCAAATATAAACTGTTTATGAAGTTTGAAATATCTTTCATGAGTTGTTCAAGTAGAAATCTGACTTAGCCTTTGCTTTACTCTAAAAGAAAAGAAAGGCGGGAAGGGGAGATGGTCCAACATAGATGAGTGAAGGATCTGTGTATTAATGCTCAAAAGCAAAATCCCAAATGCTTTCTGTATATTCATTTTGAAACATTCCTCTAAGTTCCAAAATAAATGCTAATGCAGTCAAAGTAGATAGAATACAATTTGGCCTCCTATTACCTTACAGAAGTAAAATTCCATACACGACCTACTATTGGGCTATCTTCCTCCTCAGACAGGACCACATTTCCAGACTATTTTGGAAGAAGGCAAAAGCTGCCCTGAGGAGTGCTTGGGGAAGTGAGGAGGAGCTCCCAGCCTCCTGCAGGAGGACACATTTACCACCATCAAACCCCCTGGACACCCTATCTTATCCCCTTGTTAATCCCTATCACTTTGCTCACTGGGTGTGTGAGCAGGAAAATAATCATCCAACAGTTGTATCAGTTTCATCAGCTGATAGAGTGAATGCACATAACTCTCTAGAACTAATGTTTCACTTAATTAAACAGCAAACAAATTTATCAGAATCTGTAGGAACACATAATTGCCTTTAGGCTGAAAAACAAAATCCTTTTCACTTGATGGCCGATGCATTGGAAACTGCTGAGAATCTCTGAGAAGTTGGGAATGTTCTAAAATATTTACTTGAATCTCAATTTCAAATTTAAGAGCAAACTCCTGCACTGTCCTAACATTCTCATCTGACATGGAGATTGCAGGAGGAAGCACAGTGTGTATCTAAAGCTGCCCAGAGGCAGATGATGCACTAAGGAGATGCTGCCTAGAGAACCACGAGAAGTGCTACTGAGGGCTCCTTCACAAGGCAGCTTCTGTGTGACCGCCCAGTGGCACTCTGGAGAGTAAACCTCAGAGGAAAGAAAGGAAGCTAGTTCTCGTAGTGCTCTATGTTCAGCTACTTAGTCAGGCACCTTTGCAGTAGGTGCAAAGGGTAGCAGCTGGAAGGAAAACAGCATGCAAGCCAACACCCAGGGTACATGTCTTAAGGGTTCAGTCATGTTATCCACTAGGTCACCCACTCCATGTGAAAGACCTGTGAATGATCAGGCATAAACTTCCTGGCTGTGGCTCCAAACTGAAGGAGGCAGATGGTGCAGGAGCTCTCAACTATTGAGTCAAAGTTCTCTCCTTGGGTCCTTGGCCTCTCCAGATGCTAGCTCCTAGCAGGTAGCTCAGCCCTTGGCCCTGTTCTCTTCTCTCTTCTCTCTCCTCTCTCCTCCCCTCCCCTCCCCTCCCCTGTCCCTCCCTCTCCTCTCTCCTTTCTTCCCCTCCCCTCCCTTCCCTCTTCCCTGCCATCCCTTTCCCTCTATTCTTTTCCTCTTCTGTCTAGGGCAGTGGTGGCAAACATATGGCACATGTGCCACAGTACCCTGTCTGTATCACTGAAAGCTTTAGAAGGTCTGCCATCACTGCCTGGGTAATCATCCCAGTCCTGTGGCTTTCCATACCTCCCCTAAGTCTAAATATATATATGCTAGGGTCTAATTGTGAATCTTCAAAGGTGCCATCTGGGTGTGGAATGGGCATTATTCCAAATTTAACATACTTCAAATACATTCCAGCCCCCTATTCCCAGGACTGAATAACCCAGCACCTTCTCACCACACTAACTATTACCATCCTGTTATGTTATACAAAAGTTCAGGGCCTATTCTTGGTCCCTCTCTTTCCTCTGCTCCCCACATTCAACCTACCAGCAACTACCTGCCTGCTTCCCTTGGTATTGTCTGCTCCACCATCACTTGTACCCAAGCCACCCCTCATCTTTCCCACATGCACCCCTCTGCTTCCACAAGAAGTGGATGGCTATTTTTTAACATAAATCAGATCATGCTACTCCATGACCTACATTCTCCCTGCACTGGGTTTCATGCTGCTGCTTACCATGGCTTTAGCTGCTCTAATCCCTTCTGGCCTCTCCTTTTTGCTTACTCTACTTCAGCCATACAGATGATGCAGGAAACCATGAACCCATAAACACACCAACTGCTTGGGTCTGGACCTTGGTGCCCTCCAAGGGCTTTCCAGAGGGATTCTCACTGCCTTTTTTCCAGTCCTGCCAGGTAAAGAACAATGCTGCTTCCTGCTGGAGGATACAAGACCCCATCCCGGAAGTGGAGAAGGGGTGCTCCCACACAACAAGCTTCATGTAAATCTTCAGATTATGAGAAAATAGATTTCAGTCTATAAAATAACTGGTCTGTGATGTTGTGTGATAGAAGCACAAAATGGACTACGATTACAGCCATGAACACGCCACTCCCAGCTGGGCCAACCTAATTCTTCCCTTAAAGCCTCCATGCCTGCTGAATGTGGGTCCTCTCCTCTGTATTCGAGATATCTGCCCGGTGTCCTCTGGGTCACAGCTCAGGCTCTCTGAAGACAGGTCTGCACTATGTTTATCCACATACAGGCCACAGCACCCACACTTTTCCTCCTGGAGCTCATCAACACTGGACACCCTCTTATCTGTTTATGCATTTCCTTGAGCTGAATCATAAATCCCAGATGGCAAAGACTGTGTCTATTTTGTTCACAAATACACCTGCCCCACATACAGCAGTACATAGGGATAGCACAAGTACAGTAGAAGCACTCAAAAAATATTGTTATCACAATACAGAAGGAGTGACTCAAGTATTTTTTCCAAAGTTTATCAATAGCTAGCTTTTTAAGAGCTACTTATTTTTAGGCTTAGAGACTGTGTTCCCCCCCAGCAGCCCACAGAGTGGCTTGTACCATCCATATTGTAAACTTATGTGTACCATATTGCTGTTGCCTCACTGCTTAATATGGCCAGGGATTGGGTTTCTCTTATGTACCAGACACATGATAGTCAGACAATAAATATTTATTGAATCAAAGACCTACTAAAGAGATGAATGGATAAAAGGATTATGTATTTTTAAAAAGTCTGTGCCATTACTCTTTGAAGTTGAATAAATCCCCATTAAGCTCCTTTACAATCCAAAGTAATTGATACTATAGTAATCCTGAGTGCATTCAGGAATTAGCTCATGTATGCAGTCATTTGGAGGAAAATTACAGTTCCACATAAGGAAGCATTCATTCATCAATGGTGCTTCGGAAACTCTTAGTGTTGAACAGATTTTCTTCTAATTTCCAAGCTGTCATGGCCTGATAATTTTGCTCCTAATCCAATCCAGTAAGACAAATCATGGCACTTGGATGGCGCGGCAATGCTGACTTGCTGCAAAACTTCTGTACTTACCTCTTCATAAACCAGTAAATCTGAGCACCACCCAAATGCCACTAGATTTCTGACTGTGTCCCTTCAAATAAACAGACTGTTCTCACAGCAACTCTAGTTGATCTGTGGCCGGAACCACAGCCCTAAGCATAAAGCTTGAGGGGACTCACCCAGCAACTGCTCCCTGACAACCAGAAGAGGGCGATGGAGATTGTGGGAGGGGAGAATCACAACCAAGGAGGCCTGAACAGGGGCTCCCTCCTTAACAGAAGCTCTTTCTTCTCTGGGGCTCTCTGTATAGTTTCATTTAAGAAAAAGATTCCACTACTAAAAATAGAAATAGAAAACCACTGATTGCCTAGCACCATTTTATAGACTTACGAGTCCACAGAAATTACAATGCACCAACACCTGTACTCACATGGATTTTCCTTCAATTCTAAAGGGCAAGCTGAAATCTAGGTCATGGACTTTTTTTTAAAACAGAAGCATATGTGGCACAGCAGATATGTAACAAGTGAGTGCAGACTTTCACAAAAGATTCCACTAGCCTCCAGGGTCAGCCAGGGGGTTCGATGTTTAAAAATCTACTCAAGTACAGACAGAATTACAGTTCTCTTTGTTGAACTTTTTAAAGTTCTTAAAAAAAAAAAAACTTGCCCAGTGTTGGTGAGATAGCTCAATGGTCTAAGGGCCTGCATGGCAAGCTCAAGAACTGGGGTTTGATCCCCAGTACCACATGCAATACCAGCACCAAAACCCTAGGTGCACAGTGCTGGCCACCAAAACCTGCCTATAATCCTAACCCTGGGGAGGCTGAGACAGGAGGGTCACTACAAGTCTGAGCTGCTGAGTGAGACCCTGTACCAAATAAATAAATAAATACTTCTCCAAAGCAATTCCTATCTTCCATTGACATTTAAAACTTAGGTGTATGCTAAAGAAGTCCCCAGAGACACACACCTCATTTGCTCTTGTTAATTGCAGGGTAAACACATGATAAAAAGGGATCCATGCTACAGTAAAATTATCTGATTGACCATAACTATTCTAAATTGTGTGAGGTAGACCCACTAACTTACTACCGTATTTGTGGTATGGTTTCACATTCTTGGCCCAGAAATCTTTTTCATATCCTGGTTTCTTCACTGCTCAAAAGATACTTAATGGTTTCACTTTACTAACTATAAACCAGAAAGAATTAAATTATCATGGGAAATCACTTCAAATCTCACAATTGTCTTTTGTCCCTACCAACACTTAGGTTAGAAACTGGCATTGACTAAGTCATAAGAGTAAAAAAGTTCAGTGCAACTAAAGTTAATTAGTTATCACTAATTGTAGCTAAAGTCACCACTTATCTAGAATGGATTCATTACATAAAAAAAGGACTAAATCTGGGCATGGTGGGCACCCATGAGGCTGAGGCAGAAGGTCACCACAACTCTGAAGCTGGCTGGGGCTACACAGTGAGACCCTGTGAGTCAAAAATATAAAATGAAATGAAATTTTACAAGGACTAAACCAGGCAGGTATGGTGACACACCAGCACTCAGAGGTGGAGACAGGAGGATCTCTGCAAGTTCAAGGCCAGCCTGGGTTACTCAGTGAGACCCTGTCTCAACAAATAAAACAAGCACTAAACTACCATGAATCCTACCACACACAGAATCCAGGATTTCCTTGTATCAAAAGTAAGCAGTCTCTGCTCCTCTTGATGAGCTGTGCGTGCATAACCTTCCATATTAGATGACATGCTATAGTTCTGTCTGTGCTCAAGTAGAGACATGAGAGGAATGTCATTTCTATAACTGACAATGCAAAATAAAAACCATCTTCCCAATTCCTTCACTGTAAATAAAAACAGTGCTTCTTTGAAAATTGGTAAAATGAGATAAAATTCATATAGGGAGATAAAATTCATGATAAATGCTGCAGTTGATGGCCAGTTTCTCGATGTTGATGATTGTGCTGGGCGATGTAAAACGTTAACAGGCAGGTGACGGAAGGCCCTCTGAAATAACTTTTGCAGCTCCTGTGTAAGTCTAAAACACTTTTAAAACAAGCACTTAAAAGGTATTGATCACTTGGACAATTTAAGGTGTTCAGAGAAGAGAAAAAATTTCCTTCTTCAAAAATATCTGCACTTGACACAATAGGTATGCATTGTGGCCGAAAAATATGGTGAACGTTAAACTTTAGGGGGAGTGTGATTGTTTTTTGAGAAAGTGTCTCACTCTGTAGACCAAGCTGCACTTGAACTCACTATGTATCCAAGGTTGGCCTGGAATTTGTGTGGATACTCCTGTTTCGGCCTCCCAAGGGCCAAATCCTCCCAAGGATTACAGAAATGCATCACCCACCTGCCTGGTTTAGTGCTTTCTAATTTTAATTTAATTTTATATGTTTGAGTCAGGGTCTCACTGTGTAGTTCAGCCTGGCCTTGAATTCACCATGTAATCCAGACTGGTCTTCAACTCATGGCAATCCTTCTGCCTCAGCCTCCCAAGTGCTGGAATTACAGGCATGTGTCACCATGCCTGGCTATTTTTTTTTTTTTTAATTCATCACATTAAGACACAGTGCTGGGGCCAGCGAGATAGCTCAGCAGACTAAAATGCCCACTTAAGCACAGGGCCCGCAGTTCCATCCCAGCATCTCATGCCATGCTAGCCCCGCCCCCAAGGTAGACTGAGTTGGCCAGACAGTAGGGGTGGAGTGGCGCACACCTGTAATCCCAGCGCTGGGGGGCTGAAAAACAGGAGGATCA
This sequence comes from Ctenomys sociabilis, assembly GCA_004027165.1. Classification (NCBI taxonomy): domain Eukaryota; kingdom Metazoa; phylum Chordata; class Mammalia; order Rodentia; family Ctenomyidae; genus Ctenomys; species Ctenomys sociabilis. The sequence continues at coordinate 69,323 of PVKA01004003.1, read as the reverse complement.
CTCTGAGGATAAGCTGTGTAGGGAGACCCTATAACCACAAAATATGTTAAAAAAAAAAAAAAAAAAAAAAGGACAGTGCTGAGCGGGGCTAGGCTGGGGAAATAGCTCCACAGTCTAACTGCCTGGCTGGCAAGCACAACAACCCAAATGTGATACCCATTAATGCATGTCATGCCATCCCTCAAACTCTGGGTGCACTATGCCAGCCCCTGAAACAGGCATGGTAGTGCATGCCTGTAATCACAGAGACAGGGAGACAGAGACGGGAGGATCTCTACAAGCCTCAACTGCATAGTGAGACCCTGTATGAAATAAATATTGAAAAGACGCAGTGCCATTTAATCCCCCTCTAGGCTCTCCCTGTTGCTTACATCACACTTTTCTCATCGCTCTTGCCACTTGGTGAAGCCGTTCTGGAAGTCCTTTCATGAACGTCTTCAGCTGAACTTTCATGGCTGCCTGGATGTCCTGAATCAATTTCAATACGAGTTCACCTTTCACGGTCATGTTGATTTCGCCGAAGCATCGGAAGTGACATTGCACCAGCCCCACTGAAGTAGGCGGGTGAGGAAAGAGAACAGTGCTTTTTCAAGGCTTTCTGTAGGATGGCGATTTGCAGCAGCATTCATGTTTCTAATTGTGTGATAGGAAAAGAGACTTAAAGAACTGTTTCAAAAAGTATCTAGAATGGTGGGTTAGTGTGTTCAATGGAGGGGGCATTGTTTTGCTTGTTGTTTTTGTTTCCGTATTTAGGGCAGGGTCTATAGGGTCTCACTACATAGATTGGACTCGTAGTGATCCTCCTGTTTTCAGCCTCCTAAGTGCTGGGATTATAAGCAAGACACCATGCCTAGTCTCAATTGCTGTCTCAATGTGCCCCAGGGGTGGTCTGGCATGGCATGCTGGGCATCAACCTCTGACCATTATGCTCTGCCTAAGCAGGAGTTTTAATCCACTATCAGGCCAACCCTTAAAGGGGAGTGTTTTGAGGGATATTAATGCCAATGTGTCTTTCATTGTAACTGATTTTTAAAAATGAAACATTCACCCTATATTTTGATCACACTTCATATGTGGTGCTTGGTGTTTTCAAATCACTTGTGTTTTACAGCTATGTATCCTGCAAACAGATGTAGTAAGTTAAATTGGTCAAAAGACTGGAAGGTAAAACACACAAGCATATTCAAAGTGAGCAAAAAATTAATGAAATCCTGTGAAAAACATGACTGACATATCTACTACAACTCAAAGAACAGAATATGGCTAGCCAGGGCATCACACAGCTACAATTACACAACGGAGCAGGTGGAGATGTGAGGATCACAATTTGAAGGCTGGCCTGGAATTCTTAGTGAGATCTTGTCTCAAAATAAGAAGCACTGGGGCTGCAGCTCAGCATTTTCAGGGTTGAAAACCTAGTACTGCAAAATAAAACAATGACAATAAAACTAGCATGGTCTTCTAAACTGTCATTGATACTCTATTTGTTTTTCTTCAATGAATAATACGTGCACACTTAGCAGAGCAATGCTCCTGACAAGAAGAACTTTAGGAAGTGTGCTGTGTCAAGTCTAATACCTTCTAGGCTCAGGAACAGAATAAAATGGAAAAACCAGGTGTAGTTGGCAGAATGGGACAGCTTTGGTCAAACACGAGAAGGAAGGCATATTCTCCCAAAGGAGATTCAAAATCACATTTAAAATGGAGCAATATATATATATATATATATATATGTATGTATGTATATATTGAAAAAAACCCATTTGCACTGGAGAACAAGAGCTGCAGAACATCACTTACAAACCACCATTCAGTCTCTTTCATTTACCAAATGAGGAAGAAAGGTCCAGAGAGGCAGAAAGCATCTGAGCCCACACAGCACTCTTACAGGAGGAGTGGAAGCCTTCAGGCTCCAAGTGTCAGTGGGAAACTGGAAGGTGATGGCAATGAGAACTTGTTGACACTGGCCCTTAGTCAAGGGCAAAGGCGATACAATAACAACTGGGGTTTGCATAACTTCCTCTCCTGGCCCCCGGGGGGTGATTACAAATATCCATTCCTTTACCCTGGTTCACTCATGTGAAATATGTAGGTGGTATATTTTAATATGTTCATGTGGTGGGAAACAAGGTCATGGCGCAGAACCAAGGCAGGAATGCGTGGCTAGCTCAGGGCAGGCGTGATCATGGGCCTGCTCCTGAGTCACAAGACTTGACAGTTTGCTTGGACAAGAAGTTTATACTTTGGGGAACTTTCTAGTTATATTTAAACAAGCAGTTGGGATAAAAGAAAAAAATATCTTATAGTAATTTAACCTCTTCCTACTCATTCTTCCAAACAGTCACTGACTATTTTGTTGCTATGACAGGACCCGCTTTATATGTTTGCCTTCATTTGCTTGGCTAATGCTAAATCAAGTTTGTCTAGGAATGGTGTTCCAACATTAATTACATATGGGAAAATGGATACCACTGTGGTCTTAATGATTTCCATTCAAACTAATATTCTGTTATAGAGAGGAATTGCATGGAGACTTTATGGGTGCTCTCAATCGTCCTTCGACAATGGTACTTTGAGGGTCTTTTCTGTGCCATGTGAAGCTCCTCAGTCAAGGCTATGCATGATACTGTTAACTGTGTTCCTGTGAATAAATTAACATGAGGCCTGGCCACTAATGAATAACATTGCAAAGGGAAGAAAAAGTCTAGATGACATGAAGAATTTATATGAACCAGTGAAAGTAAAGCAACACATCAATTTCTTTCATTTCTCATTGACCCCAAGAAGAAAAGTACATTTCTATTCCCTGCTTTCATGGAAAGGGGAAAGGTGATAATAATATTCATTCAATCCTTCAAGAAACTTGTACTGATTTCCCTAGCAGTGTGCATCATGCCAGGCACCGAGGATACAACACTGGATAAGACATAGCAAAAATGTCTTCCAAAAATGGTTATTCATTATTATAATAAATCATAAAGTAAGTACATATTCATCCCAAAGCCCTAGAACTCTGCAGGTGAAGAGTACTGAACAAACACAACAGTAGTGCTAATGTTTGGCATCCGTACAAGAAGTGGCAGTATTATCTAAGTCATCATATAAAATTAAATTTTATGTAATAACATTTCACTTAAAGTGCATGTTTAGATTCACTATGCTTTGACTGTACAAAACACTAGTGAGCATTTTAAGAAAAAGCTGCCCATAGAAACTTCATGTGTATAAAGTCATGAATATGTTGGATAACAATGAAACTGCTAATTATACTTTTTTTACATTTTAATTTCTTTCTCTTCTAAAGGAGTGAGTTGTGTACAGGGGGGTTAAATGCTTTATAGACAAGAAAAAAAAATGCACTAGAACCAACTCATTCATCATCATCCTCTTCTTCATCTTCCTCATCTTCTTCATCTTCATCTTCTTCTTCCTCATCCTCCTCCTCCTTCTTTTTCTTGCTTTTTTCAGCCTTGATACCTCCCTTTTTTGCTGCATCAGGTTTTCCTTTAGCCCGGTAGGCAACGATGTCCTGTTCATACTTCTTCAGCTTAGCAGCCTCCTTCTCCTATGCCTACTGTCATCTGCTCCAGTATTATTCCACATTTCTCCAAATTCCTTTGCGACATCAATCAATGAAGAGGCCAGGATGTGCTCCTTTGATTTTTGGGCAATTCTCAGAACAGAACAAGAATAAGGCCAAAGGAGGCCTCTTGGGTGCATTGGGATCCTTTAACTTCTTTTTTGTTTCTCCTTTAGAAAGAACGTAAGTTTTCATTTCGCTTTCATAATGAACTTTGTCCACTTTTGCCATATCTTCAAATTTTCCTTTTTGTTTAGCAGACATGGCCTTCCACCTCTCTAAGCACTTCTTAGAAAACTCTGAGAAGTTAACGGAAGCCTCTGGGTGCTTCTTCTTGCGCTCCTCTCAGCAAGTTTGCACAAAGAATGCATACGATGACATCTTGCCTCTCGGCTTCTTAGGATCCCCTTTGCCCACATTTACTTGTTTTCCTCAGTGAGGTACAGAGTCGCCCAATGTCCATCTGGTTCTCACTTGCCCCGGTACTCTCTATGGAGGTCAATGTATGCAGTCAAATTACACTTTTTTTTTTTTTTTTTTTTTTTTGGCAGAACCAGGGATTGAACTCAGGCTCTTGTGCTTGCCAGGGAAGCACTTATTCCACTGAGCCATCTCCTCAGCCCCCAAATTACACTTTTAAGAAAACATTTCTTATGGTTCAAACTAGTACAAGGGGTTAAGTAGAAACAATCAAAATGTCAGTGTAGGAAAATTAATTTCCAAATGACATTATAAATTGAACAAATGTAAAGGAAAGAGCTACACAAGAGTTGCATGAACTGGGCACTTGGAAAGGTAGGGCTGGAACGCTGAGTAGGAAGGCTGGAGAACATTCCAGAGAAGTGAACACAGGGATTTGTGGGGAGAAACTTAGAGTAGTTTAGGAAGGTCGTCAGTAAAGGAGATGAGCTGGAGCTCGAATCTGCAGGGAAGTCACCATTGGGAAAATGAATGCTGGCAGTCCTCCAGGTGGTAGCCAGCTATGGAGCAGCTCCTTATTTGCAAAGGAGTTTGGAAACACTCTTTGATATTTAGAAACCTCCATGTGAATAAATTCTATTAAACTATCATATTCCACTAATCTTTGGCTCCTTCCATTGCACAAAGGAGAGCTTATCTGAGTCATATTAAAATGTTCACGGAATTAAATGAACAACACTAAGCAGCCAGACGACCAGAGACACTATATTAGGCAAGGAATATGATGACACTTCCCTGTCAAATGAAAACTCTTAAGTAGAACACAAACCTTTAGCATGGACCTCAGAAAAAAACACTTCCCTCTTCTCTACCTTCACACTCATTCACCAAATGTTGACTGTTTTTTCCTAAATAGAGTTGTTGCTGTTTCCTTCTCTCCACTTTCACAGGTAGAAAGAACCCAAACCTACATTATCACTTACTGCAACAATCTCAATCATTTGCTTGTCTCCCCCAACTTCAGTTTATCCCCTCTCCTGAACACAGAACAAAACCTTGTTTTTTTATGGTATTAGGACCAATTAAGCCTTTATTGGCTTCTGATTTAAGATAAGAGGAATTTTACCAAGGTATTGGTACACCTGGTTCCTGCCTTCTGTCCATTTCCAAAGACTTGGTCCTAAAAGCAGCTCTGGCTCCATGAGCTCCTTTCCCTGGATGTTCCTGGGCCTTTACTCTGAGTCCCTTGGGCTGGATTATTACTGAAAGGTTGGAAGGGTCATCTTTCTAGTCAATGTGAATTATCTATTCTTTGAGTTGACCTCTTCAGTAGGATCACAGGGCCACAAATCACTGGCCTGTAGCTCTCAAAGACTGAGGCAGTAACTCAATAAATTATCTTCTTTACTTTACTGTAAACTAGGCAGGCATAGGGAAGAGAGCCATTTTGTTTATCTTTTGCATATAGCACATATTTCATGGCTTATGTCAAAAGATATATTCAACTTAAAAATTACTCAATGTATTAATTAATGAACAAATCACCAGTAAAACATGACTTGAAAGTTCTAAATATAACTGGAATATTATTGTCTAGATATGGAGAATAAAGATAATAAAAAGAATCAAGAAATTATAACCTTGTCCCATAAGATCAGTATCCAGTGATTATAGCCTGTTGGTTTGAGAAAAATCCTCTATAAATATAAGGAAGTCACAAAGAATATATTATGTTTATATTAAATATGAACTGATTCATGTGTGTGAACAGGACAATAAAACTTCGTAAAGCAAAAGAATGTGTTCAGATTAGGTCAAGAGTAGCATACACATGTATGCTGCTATATGAACAACTTAGTGTCCACTAATGTGAAGCTACAAGGCAGAGGGTGTGAACCCTTCTGGCCAGGCCCTTGGGATACAGTCAAAAGGAGCCAATGAGGCAGAGAAGTTCTGTTTCATTTGTTCACTGAGTGACCTGGGTCTCTGGATCTCTCTAATTATGAGTTCCCTCATTCAACACAAATTAGAAATAATATTCTGATGGCAATGTAGTATTGAGGCAAAACTGCAATGCTACTACTTCAATTTGAGGACCTTGTGCTCCTTTTAAATCACTGGTCTGTATGCACTTTGACTCACAGATGACAAATATTTGATACAAAAATTACATCAATGCTAAGAAGTCTTCAATCTTGTAAAGATAATAGGGCAATCACCTGTCAACACTTTGGTGTACTTACTTAATCCTCAAAACCACCCTCTGTGGTAGGTAATCCTCTAATTTACAGATGAAGAAACAGAGGTACTAAAAATGCAAGTAACTTGGCCCCAATTTCATAAATACTGAGAGCAAATACTTACAAGGTGCTACCCTGGGCCAACACTATGCTAAGTGCCTCTAAGGTAGACAGCATTATTGTCACCATTGAGGAAAATATGGCACAGAGAAATTGTCACTTGTTGGGTTACATGGCTGGCAGGTAGCAGAATATTCCCTATTAATCTAATGTTGCACTACCTCCTGTCTACCGGTGGCATTCATCCAGTACTCCGTTGGTCTGATTGAAGTTTCTAGGTAAGTATTAGCCTCTTTAATAAGGAAATACACATTTTACATACTTCCTTCTAATCAATCAACAATTCTTTATCTTCGACAAAGGACTGTAAATTCTGTATGGCTTTTCCCTGATGGCCCAAAGTCAACATGACAGTTGCTGTGTCTGTCTGCTCTGCCTCTAGGTTTTAATTCTTGCAGAAGAGGCTTTACTGTCTCCTTGCTAGATATGAGTCAGGCAGTTGTCATTTTTGTCACTTTGACCTACTGACTTTGAAGCTTGGATTCATGTCCATTATAAAGATCCCAATATAAGGTTTCATAAGCCATTAAGTTCAGGATTCTCATTATGCCTATTCAAGATTTTAGATGAGATGAGGGGAAGACTCATTAAAAGAAGGAGCAATCATTTTAAATGAGAAATAATGCATTCTATTCGTGCTTGTGTTCTATTTTTCCTAATCTTGATCCATGTCACAAGAATATATGTAAAATTTACTTTCTATTAGAAGATCAAATCTCCAAATATGACTTCTTCCCAAGCCTACCCTGTCCTCAAACAATACTTTGTTCCCTCCTTCTGCTTTCTTCTTATCTCTCCCACCTAGAATGTAATATAAATAGCTAATATATAATACTTGCTATATACCTACCACTATGCCACAGAACTTGCTGTGTGAATTCATGAAAGGCTTACAACCTCCCCTTCACAAGGCAGGACCACCGGGGCCAAAAGGTTCAGCAACATGCCAGAGGCTCCACACTGAGTGGTGTGGGATCTTGGATGTGAGTCTAGATGGTCTGACTCAGCTCTACCGTCCCTGACAACAGCTAGAAGACAACCATCCCTTTGTCCTGCTCAGTGCTGAATGCTCAGGTGGTCAGTAAATACTGATGTCTAAATGTACTTTAAGTTCCTCTCTGCCTATCCAGGTACTCAACTCCATTTACTCTAACTTCAAACTCAAAGTATAACTCACTTTGACATGGACAGCAATGTTGCAGACCATTCTTTAACCTCCTAAATACCATAGGCTGCACTTTTTCTAGACCACCCTCATCTGGCATGAATTCCTGACCCACCAAATGTTCCACACACACTCACTGAATGGGTGTTAGCTGTATTATAGCTGCTACCAAACACAAAAGTTCGTGATTAAGTGGTATGACAAGATGGTGTTACAGAAACTGCTCTTGGCTGAGTCATAAATTTATTTTACTTTTTAGTAACTGGGCATAGAAATTTCACAACTCCAACATTCAGTGATTTTAGTTTTAACATGCTGTAATTCCTATATCATGCTTCTGGGCAGCTCTGAGTCTCTGGTGGTACATGAATGACTGGCCCATTGAGCAGCTGGAGACAGTCCCATGGAGAGTGGTACAAGCCAATGGCAACAGTCATCATGTACCTCCAGTGGTTCAAGCTATCAGGAATGTATTTAAATGTGAAAATTGATACATATGTATAAAGTACTATGTACCTGGTATAGAGTATGAACATTTTATCTTTAAGACAATTCTATGAGGCATGTGTTATTATCAGTCCACTGTACAGATTTTAAAAACTGGTGAGAGGGCTACAAAGCTGAAATGTTAGACTCAGGACTCAAACCTTGTATGCATAACTCCAGTCTGTTTCTTGCAAACCATATCGTGCTGTCACTCTTTTCAATAATCCTAACTCATGCCATGTTATGGCTTACCTCTAGATGTCCTGCCAAAGCCTCCCACACTCATAAGTGCACTGAATGTTTTAACTTAATCAAGAAAAGTTTCTAGGACGCAGGGTCTTGGGGAAGACGACTAGATCCTGGGGAAGGGATCCTTACCAATGGATCAGTTTCCTTCCCTCCTCCCTTGACTTCCTTCCCTCACTCTGCTTTGCTGCTCTGCCATGGCCCTCTGCTATGCTGCCCTGCACTGGAACCAGCTATGGAGTGAAACTTCAACAGTGAGCTCAAATAAACCTTTCCTTTTTATACTTTTGAGCCCTGGTTGTTGTATGAGAAAGTAACTAAGACACCACATAGAAATAACTAAAATCAAAAGTACTAAGGCATAAAATAGACTGACTTGAAATAATTTCCAGCTACCAAAGATCTTGAAATTGCAATAAAACCTGAAAATTCAATGTGCATCTTTTGTAAACTAAAGCTTCATTGACCAGGTCATTTAACAGGAATTTGCTAGACTTACTCTCTGTCTGGTACTCAGCCAGATACTGGTAATATAATAATGGTAAGACTTCTGCCTTCACAGAAAGGGTCTAAAGAAGAAGTAGAATAGGAAAACAGATAATACGATCATGGGCAGAGTGTATGTGGAAAAGAAAAGTCCATTTCAGGTAGTGTAGACAAATGGGTCAAACAATTCAACAAAAAATCGAATGTAGCATGCTCTGGAAACAGCCAAGATGCAACTTTGGAAGGCTTAATTGATGCCTGAATTAGGGTGTGGATGATATTTGCAAGAATCTAGGGAAAGGAAGGACATTTACACTTTTTTCCTCTGTTACTGGAGATTGAATCCGAGGCCTTTGCATGGAGCTACCTCCAAACTCCTTTTAAATTTTGAAATAGGGTTCAAGAGTCCTGAGAAAAATTGGTTGGATAGTGCAAGGCTAAAATCAGGGAAGCCTGATTAAATTTAACTAAAGCAATAGTGGAATTTGATAGATAGTTAGAATGGAGATAGTAGTATGGGAGTTGATTCCATATCTATTAAGACAGGCTAGCCTTGACAATCGATGGAGATGCAGAGGAAGAGGTAGTGTCCAGGATGTTGCCTAGCATATGGTTTTAGATAGATGGTGGTGCCCTAGATTAGGACCCCAAGAGCAGCAGCAGCCTGGTTGGAGTGAGGAAAAATGGCATTTGGGCTTATACTTGTGCAGAGTTAACAGGCAGTTGGGTCTTGGGATCTGATTCTTAAGGGAGTGGTGGAGGCTGGAGGTAGGGTCGTCAAAAGAATGAACTCATCCAGATAGAGCAATAGGGCATGGGAAAAGCCAGAGCAGCATCATGCCAAGGAAAGGCAGAAAAGTGATGCTCACAAAGGAGATTAAGAATGAGCCTCCAGAAGCTTAATCAGAATAATTGCTTTATTGAACTGGAAGCAACATGGAAAACATTGCTAAGGGCACTTTTTCCTACCATCCATCCATTCAGTTCAACCCCATCTGCTTAGAAGAGTGTCTCAGCACTAACTAAGAGAGAAAGCCTGAATTCTGTCCTGGCCTCATGAGTGAAGCTAGCTCCTGAGACCTCGCAGCTGCGCCTCAAGGACCTGAGGGTATTTCCCTGGAGACCCTGCTTCCACCAGCAGGCTGGCACAGAGGAACACAACTCCTGCCCCACTCACCGCGCTGGAGGGACAATCCCTCCTTCAGGTCAATCTTCAAATTGTTCTCATTGTCGCTGGTACAGTCAAGGGCTGGTCTGAGTCGGGGTCCCACGCTTCCCTTAGTTCTTTCTCACTCTGACCCCTCAACCTTCGGGCACTGCGATCAGCTTAACTGCACCGTTGGGTTTTCAATCGCTTCCCTTAGGCCACTAACCGGCTCTGGCTGAGCCAATGCCAACACTTCTTCCTCCACCTTGCTGAGCTATCCTAGCCAATTAGATGCCGCTATGCTGCCAAGTGCGGAGTGCCATAGCAACGAGGGACGCCAGTTAGAGTTGCCGCAGCAACTGGAGACCGCTCAGGGTCCAACCCAGAGGCAGCAGGAGGAAGGGCAGGTAATGTTCAAAGGCTGCCTCAAGCACGCCTGCTTGTGCATCAACCTCCACATTGCGATTTTCCTGGATTTAAGATGTTCTTTGTTTTTCAAAAGCAAATGGGCAGGAAAGAGCAGATTCATTTTGGAGTGTTTCAAGAATTACTAGATGTCAAATCATCTCCCTTAAGCAAAAAGTTAATTTGGGGAAACGCCGGAGCAATGCGCTAAATACGTTTCACATGGCACAAAGCATTTTCAGTTACTCAAGTGTACTGCGTGTCTCAGGCAGTAAGCGATGCTGTGAAAAAAGTGAATCAAGGGGTCTGGCTGGGATGGTACAACTATTACGAGTTCATTTTGTATCCTTGGACAAGTCACTTCAACTTCTCAAGAGTTTGCAGCTTATTTTGTAATAAAAAAAAAAAGCTGCCATGTATTGAAGCCTCAAAGACATTTAACATCATGGAGCTTTAAGAAATGAACATAAAGGGTAGAGTGCTGAACTTTATGACGCTTCTATTAAATTTTTACCTCATATTATTTCACCTGTTCACACCATCTGGCAGTCATTATTTTTCACTTCAAAGTAACATAGGACTTCCTAAGTCCTAGGCAGGACAGAGCCTACAGTGATTAGAAAACCCTGTCTCGATCACAAGGACATGCTCAGGCAGGCCTGGGGTCTCATTCAGCCTCATAAGTTGCTCTAAATGCACATCATTCTGTCAGCACTTGCTGAAATTCCCCAAAGCTTGACGCAAAATGAACCATTACTTGATGTTTGTTTCGAGTAAGAAGCAACCCCATGGGATAACAGTAACTGGACTTGTGCAATTAACCAAGCACACTTTAAATTTAAAACATGACCTTATTATAGGAATATGGAAAGATGAGATGAAAGCCAAATACAGGTGAGCATAACAGAGCTAATTAAAATCCATAAGACATAAAACCATCAGAATGTTACAAATAAAACAGCAAAAAAAATGACAAGTAGGAAAGATTGATGCTAAATAAAACAAATACAGTACATGTATATTCTAACCATTAAGCAACAAGTCTTAATCTGCATCAGTAGATGGAGTATGTCTCTCATCTTTCTAACTCTGTAAAAACAAAAAGCAGCATCTTATGGAATATTTTGGCCTTTCCCCAAAATGACTCAAGTGTATATATAAAAGATGAGGTGCACTAACATTTCCAAGTGGTTAGGGTTCAAACTGTACTCTGCAATGGATAAAGCTGTGTAAAACCCAAGTGGTCAGTCACGCCTGCATCAACTCTTAGCTTACAGAGAATCCAAACCTGTGACTTACATTATTATTTTTGTTTTCTAATTTTACTAACCTGAAATGACTCTACATTTCATTCATTTGAACTATGTCAATTACACAGCTTAAAAGTAAATCAATACAAAATCCTAGCTTCAGCATGAGAAACAAAGGTAACTTGGGCTGGCCAAATAGCTCAGAGGCCAGGGGTTCAATCCCTGGGCCTCCCATGCAGACCCCACCCCTGGGGCATGCACACTGAGAAAGTGATTGAGACTGGTTGTGATGGTGCATGCCTGTAATCCCAGCTCTTGAGAGGCCTTAAACAGGCGGATCACTAAGAGTCCGAGGTAGTAGAGACTCTGGTCACCCTGTAGACCCTTCCCCCCCAAAAGGAAAAAAAAATGTAATAAAATTAGCAGCAAAAAAGGAAAGCAAAGCCTGACTATAACATCAGTATTACTCAAGT
>PVKA01004003.1:28062-57205 GCA_004027165.1 Ctenomys sociabilis | reverse complement strand
CTACTGCTACTCAAACTGAGAAAGATATACAATACTACCAATAAAATACAATGTGAAGACAATAGCCAACAACTAATTAAGTAGACTTTTATTGCTTTTTCAACTTCGATAACATCTACAAAAAATAGTTTTCTTCTCACAATTATGAACAGATGTGAAAGGCAGGATGGTTCACGTTACAGACTTGGGTAACAAATGACATCATATAAATGAAAAATATCAGTTCTACAATTTAATGTTTAATTTACTTTGGATTTTATTACAAAAGCAAGTATCACTGTAATTATAAAAGTCATAAAAACTCTATACTGTGAAATTACACCAAGGTATCAAACATTACATAAATGAAGAATAAAATTCCATTTTTATTTATTTAAACATAGTAAACATTGAAAGACCCTCCCCTCAAAAAACAAAAAGCCTTGAATAATTAAGCAACATAAGAAAAGCCACAGCACAAAACCAATCAATGTGCAAAAACATGATTAAAAACAAATGTGGGGTTTAACAATTACTCTAAGTACGTACTAATTAAATTTTAAAAATCTTTATATGATTCCTTTTTCGATGATGTTTTCTATAATTGACACATTTTACTTTCTGAAGTAACTAGAAGAGACTACATTAAGATTGGCAAATTTGAAATTTTAATACAATTTTAAACCTTGACTATCCTTAATGTCTTTACTTTCTAAAAATAAATAATTATTGGAATACAAGATGTTTCACATGTTGGTACTGTATATGATAACAATGATGTGAACCTACATAAATAAATTTAAAACATTAAGTTATTTAAAATAAACAGTTTGAATTGCAATGTCATAGTGATGGCTTACATATCCAAAATCTGAGCATTCTGAAGCAGGATGTTTCACATGTTGAACTGTTCAACTGTCAAGCACACTTATAGAACTGATGTACATGATTAAAAACCCCATAAGTAGCAAGCTTGGGTATTATACTTCAGTTTCAGAGACCAGTTTTGTTTTTGTTTTATTTTGGGGGGTTTTCTCTTTTTTTTTTTTAACAGAATTTTGAATCCACCTTTGTGAAAGGAAAAAGACAATATACTCACACAGAAACTTTAAGTTTGTGGAAAACAGAATCTTTTTGGGTGAAGAAAACAAAAGTTATTAATTTTGAGTGGTAAACAAATCTTTATAAATGCATGCATTAGCACATGAAAATTTTATCCAACGCATTATACAAAAGACTTGGCATGTATGAACATAGGTATGCCACAGCTTTAAACATAAAAGATTTAAGATTGGTTATACACACATACACATACATACACACAAACACACACAAATTACTTTAGAAAGTTGTGTGTATCAGCATATCTAATATTAAAAATATAGTCACCCCTTTTTATTTTAAGGAACTCAGCTATTTTTTCAAAGCTGCTATTTTAGATTGAAACAGCAACTGAAGGTAAATTTCAGATGGTTAAAATCAGAATTTATTATAGTCTTTGTAAACAGACATCTATAAATAAATAAAATAAGGTGGAGAATAGAATATCCTGAGATGGCTCTGAGGCCAGGGTATTCAGTAGCACTAAGCTCCATTCTGAAAATCAAGGCATCTAAGAAAGTGCAGGGCTATTTGTTTAAATTTATTTTGTAAATGGAATATGCACAGGTTTAATTATTTTGCACCTTGAGGTAAATCAGTACATAGCAATTACTACTGCTCATATAAACCTATTTAAGGCAACACTTAAAAAAAATCAATATACATTAAATTATATCTTTCACTGTCTTGCAATGAATGCTATTCATGATTCTACTTAATCAAGCAGTTAATTCCTTAAACACAAGTTACCTTTGCTCTTCAATGGAGTAGTCATATAGCAATCATTTTGTGAATCAAGTAGTCAAAAGAAAACAGAAACCATTAATAATTGGAAATAGTGGAACATTTGAATGCTATGAATCTTGCAGGTTATGGTTTTCCTAGCACTGGATAATGACAATATTTATTCATATAATATCAGAGAAACACTATGAGCCCAGGTAGTTTTCAGTTCAAATTTTAAAATCACTTCCTGTAAAATAAGTGCATTTGTTAACCCTGTGATGTCCAAATACAAGGAAATGATGAGGAAATTTTCTTGCTTAGGTACATCAGGGGAGTTTCAAAAATAGCAGCAGATACTAGGGACTTTGGAACTGACTGTGCTGCTATGAAAAAAAGCAATCACTTAAATGGAAGCACACAGAGGTAATAAGCACCATGGGTAACACTCTCCATCAATTGCCAAGAGAGTCTACAACTCTTTCTCTGGCTGTACCAAATAAGGACAAATTTTCTAAAGAAAAGCAGCTACATTCCATCATCTCAGCTGAGGCAGAAGTTGAATTCATTATTTTACTAGAATCTGCAGAAGAGGAAATTATATCAGCTACAGTGTAGTTTAGAATGGATTGAAAACACTTTAGAATTGTTACAATATCAGCTTTTGGCATTTCTTGTGATCTTTTTAAAGATCAATTCTTTATATTTTGCACTTTAATTATAAGTGATGAAAGGGAACACTGGAATTTCACTAAAGTTTTTCCCTTAATAGTCATGTCGCCAACTCCAGTATTTCTGTAGCTTATCAATATTCACTGGGTTTTGAAAATTAGTCTCTCATCAAATCAGTTTCACAACTCCATTCATCCAGTCCTACAAGCTTAACAATAACATTTATTTATTCTGTGTGGAGCTAAGAGTATATAAAAAGGACTAAAATGATACTCTAGAAGTTAAAAAGGGTATCTCAGAAAAAACTAAAATATACTAACAAAACAGGAAGAATGCCATCAATATGAGCTAATTTTCTTTAAAAGACAAATATGGCAGTGCTTTATATTAAAGATTAAAAATCTGTCAATTTCTATCAGATAATAAACAAATGCAAGTGAGCACTAATTATTTACATTAACAGTTTATACTGGTTACCTTTTCAAATGTTTCTATAATAAGCATATCAATAAAATATTTTAAAAGGAAACTGTGGGGCACAATCTATTAAATATAATCTCTACAAGAAAAATAACAGTATCAGAAAAAGGTAATTCTCAATAAAGTAATACTGATCATAAACCCATGAGAAAATTGACTCCTGATTACTTGATCATACTGTTGATAATGGAAATCTTATCAAGAACTTGAACCTAATACAAATGACTTCACTTTAAGAGAACAATAACAAATAGAGGAGAATCTATGAATTCTAAAAAGTGTAAATTGAGAAAATAATTTTTACAAAGGTAATAAAATTAATTGAAAATGGCATTTTATACTTTTTAAAATCCATCAAGTTACAACTGGCATGGATGCAAAGTTATAAATACCTGTTTATTTGGCTTTTAAAATAGAAACGCAGATGTGGAAGTTTCAAGATAAAAATAAAAAACAACAACTCCTAAAACTAAAGATTAAAAATTATAGTTCCTAAATTGAAGTTTCCACTGTTGCCCAATCACCTATATGGCCAAGAAAATGCCGTCACTTCTGCAACGTGGAGGACAGCTACAGAAATAAAACAGAGAAGCCATGACGTGTTATTGTCTCATAGCACTGACAAAGAATTCTTTAAGTACTATGCTAACAACAGATTAACAATAGGTGAAATAATATGTGAATATTTTAGACACTCAAGTATAAATGAGAAATATATAAATTAAGTATGTACCACATAAGATTAGTTACGAACTACCACTGATGAACAAAAAGATTTAAGAAAAGCCTATATTGTCCATTTCTCCACATCTTTGTACTGCAGAACAGAAAAGTTTTTTCAAACAACATTTTAATAATCATGTACCTCATTTCTGAGAGATTATTTCATTAATATACACAGTCTCTGTGGTGCTTGTAACAAACTTCAGGTATTATTTCAAAAAACTCAAGTGTCATGCACACATAGCATGACATATGATATTATCATAGTGATATCACACACACACACACACACACACACACAGATGTACATCTATATCTATATATAATTTTGCTTGGTTCAATTCTATAAGGAAGTTTCAGCATCCATGTATTTCTTTGATGGTTCATCTTCAAAATTTACTGTCACACTGACAGGTTTTTCAGGGCTATTTAAAACAAAGAATGAAAAAAAAATTAAAAGAACAAATTTCTAAACATGGACAACAATGAGCATCTATATTAAACCTTCTGAAATATTATTCAATACCACTAACATGACTTGCTACTTTAATTTTACTGCTCATTTGCAGTACCAGTAAACTTAGAAAGTCACATATTAAACTTTGAAATTGTTTTAAATATTGAAGTTCTTTAAAATGAGCCAATATATAACAATGTTTATCAGTCTTACATCATGTATAAATGAGTTACAGCATTTGACTTTCATTTCACAGAAAATCCGCTTACATAAATCTCTGTTAACACAAACACCAAATAATTTCCTTAAAAAAGTAACAAATTGGCAAAATTCTATCCCTAAATTTGGCTTACAAGTATAAGATCAGTACACCTAGTCTTCATTTTTAAGTTAATATGATACACAATGGCTCCCTATATATGGATTTAATTAGTTGATTGACTGATTTGTCAGAGCACATCTGGATTTTGAAAAAAAAATTGCAGAGAAACACACTACTGTTTGCTATTTTATTCTCCTTACTCTCGGGTGATTTGGAATGAGAAGGGCAACTCAAATGAAAAGGAGATGTCTTTTTTTTCATCATTAGCTATCTAACACTCAACAAGAGTATATGATCCAAAATGACAATTTAACTTTATTTATTTATTTATTTATTTATTTATTTATTTATTTATTTTTAATCTCAGGGTGTTCAGGGTCTCACTACTAGATCAGACTTGTAGTGATCCGCCTATTTATACCCTCTCAAGAACTGGGATTATAGGCATATACCACCATGCCCAATATCAACTGCCTTTTCAGCACACCCGGGGGGCAGAGCCAGCACAGCAGGCTTAGGGATTGACCCCTGGTCCCTGGGCCTACTTGCAGGCACTTTGATCTGCTGAGCTATTTGGCAGGCCCTAAACAATTTAACTTTAAAAAACTTTACAAAGTAGTATGCAGCAGTAATTCAAGCACTTAGAACATAGGTGCATTTTGACTTCAAACCAGGCCCAAGCAACTTAGTACACCCCTGTCTCCACACAACAAACACTTTACAGACTGAAAACAGAAACTTATTAAACAGCAGATACTACCTTGAGTTCTAACTCAAGAAACAATGATAGAAAAGTATCAAACATATTCCTAACAGGGATTAAGTAGAAAAAGGTTCTATGGGTAAATAGGGAAAGAATGCAAAAGCTAATTAGTTATTGTCACCAGGCAGAGTTCAGAAAGATAGTAATTAACAGATTAACTATGTATGACTGGCTACTTGGGATGTCTAGGTTCAAAGCTCAAGCAAAATATTACCATACCCAACACAGCATCTGACACAAAGTAAACCTAAGGCATTAGCTTAGCATGAATGCCATGGTGTCTTAGGACTTCATTCTTTATAGACCTGAGAATTATAGTGCTAAAGATGATCAAAATAGAATTCCATGGTCTAAGCCATGTAGTGAGAAAAAAGAAAGACAAAATGTAAGGAAAGGGCTAAATGAGTTTTAATACTTGGTTCATTATAATGATCTTTATATTAATGAACTTAACTTCTTCCAGAAAGTCTCAGGAAAAACATTTACCAGACCCAAAAGAAGTGACACACGAAAGTCAAGCTAAGCCAAACAAATCAAAATATAAGTTGAAAGATAACTGGTTCTTGATTGTTTTGGACCAGCAAAATGCATGATCGAGACAGTGTTCAAATAGAATGTTTTTGTCCATAGTATTTATCTTTATGTTTGTTAAACTTTATGCATCTATTTTATGCTGCAATATTAAATTTTATTTTTAATAATAGGTTAAATTCTTTTCTGAAATATGAACTATGTAAATTTAAAAATTATATGACAGTATATCAGTAGAATGAAAAGACAAAAGGAAGAAGTGAAAGAAAGGTAGGCAAATGAGCTTTGCTAAGGAAAATACGAATTGGGTAAGTGTGATGATTTTACTGCATAGCTCTCTGTAGGTAAACTGACAATAGGTAAAAAATGCATAAACAGTCATAACTACCTCACGTTAGATCTGGTTACTTTGGCATTCTCAGTGTTCATGGAAAGTGCCTTCCACTGTGCAGTTTTGGCCATTTCATCTGATATGTTAACCACTGAGGGATCAACACTGAGGAACAAATACACTTTATGATTAGTATTCAGCTTCTGCCAAGCATTAATACTGTCATTTTTATACCTACATGATTATTTGCCTTCATTAACATAAAATTGAGAAAATCCTTATCATGCACTTAAATCAAGGTTTGGCAAGATACCAAAATCCTAGAAAGAATTACATCTTCATTTATAATTAAAACAACCTAAAATTAAATCAGCAAGGTTTAGCTGGGCATGGTTGCACAAGCTTTAGTCTGAGAGCTGAAGCAGGATTGGCACAAGGCCAGCCTGGTCTCCAAAGTGAACTGACGTCCAGCTAGGACTACATAGCAAAGTGCTGCCTCAAACAAACAAGCAAGCAAACAAACAAAGTAGTAATATTTATTTATGGAATTTTGCTTTAAAATTTGATTTGGGGTTTCAGTGGTACTTCAGCAGTATTCCAGTAATGATGCCCTCTGGTCATCTTGGCTATATATTACTGAAACAATATAAAATATGTGTTTTTAAAACAGTATCACTTTGAAAATTTTCATTGGCACAAATCTTAGTCTCCTCAAATCAATAACCACAATATGCAAAAAAATTACGATGAAACTAAAACATATTGTAATCTTAAGCACTTGCGAGGCTAAGGCAGGACAGTACAACTGAGGGCTTAGTCAGTACTACAGCCAAAGGAAGAAAAAAATTAGCAAGACTAAACAAAATCCTTGTTTTTCATAGTTGTTATAAGTGATTCAAAAAACAATGACACATTGCAAGTGAGAACAAAGTTCCAAAAGTATTTTAAAACATAATACTAGAAAAGCTTTATAAGTCTCATTTTGGCTACCAGTCACATTTTTAACATTAATGTGTTACTTTATTAATTATCAAAATCAAAAGATATACTGTCCATTTAAAAGGGATAAATGTGACAAATCATCTATAAATTACTGCAAAAATGAACTAAAGATCCCAAATCCAGTAATAATGATATCCATAAATACTTAATTCGGGGCTCAAGTTTATCAGTCATAAGTATATGAAAATACTATAAGTTTAACAGAAATATCTTCAAGCCATTTTTTTTTCACTAAAAGAAAAATATTTCATGCAAACAAGCTACATATATAAGGTCAAATTAGATCATGTTAAATTAACAATGAGGCAGTAGCTAGGTCAAAACTAGTTAAGTAGCCATACTAGCTTTGTTGACACTTTAAGTCAGAATGCTGCTTAAAATTTAAAAGTCTAGAGAAGTGTGACAGGATCCTGGAAAACTCTCAACATCCAAGTTTACAATGGCAGGGCCATGCAGCCTGCACCTTCTCCAACTTTCAATAGCATTTACTCACTTGGCTGTCAATGTCAGACAACTGAAGAGAAAAATTCCCAATGCAGTTTCTATCCTTCTCTACATAAGAATTTTCCCACTTGAAGAAATTAATACCCTTTTTTGAATTCAGTATATATTTTATTTTATCACAAAATGAAACTAGATGAAAAGAGCTTGCCTACATTATATAAATGGTTTTCATAATTCAGAGAGCTTTACATTTTCAAAATGCTTTCATATACTATCTCATTTATTTGATCTTCATGGCAAATAATCCAAAGGCATTTAAAAAGTTCAAACAAAAAGAAGTTAGCCATTTTGGGGCATTCTTTTTTTTTTTTTTTTTTTTGCAGTACTAGAGATAGTACTCATGACCTTGTGCTTGCCAAGTAGAATTGCCATAATTCTACTGAGTTATTTCCCCAGCCCCGACATTTTTTTTTTTAAATGTATTTGGTACAGGGTCTAAAGGGTCTACAAGATCTCACTACGTAGATCGGACCTGCAGTAATTCTCCTATTCCCAGCCTCCCAAGTGCTGGGATTACAGCGGCACCACCACATCACCCTGGGGATCACACCCCGGCTACTGCGCTCTGCCTAAGAAAGCACTTTAGTGCGCTGAGCTATCTGGCTGGCCTGGTTTTTGGCATTATTGATGTTGTAACTTTAAGAAAAGCAAATTAACAATGAATCATACTGTCATTCAAAAACTAAAAGGAAAAAACTCTGATATCATTCATTTTGGTATGTAACAGATAATATAAATTCCATTTAATTGTGAAGTTCTCTACTGTTTCACTGAGAAAATGACAGAGCAGAATAGAAATTAAGTGACAAATAACCTTAAGAAACTGAGTTACTAATCACCATTGCAGCAATTGCTATACTCTCTTTTTTTAGTGGTAAAACCAATAAAATTCACATAACACACATTTATGAAACCTAAAAAGCAGTCCATCATAACTGGATAAGTTAAAACTGCTATACTTGGCACTGAATTTAAAGTGTATGAAAAGCTATACTTTCAGAGATCAATTCCATAGTTTGTAAAGTGTAGGAATATTGAAGGGAAAGTCATGAAAAATTACTACAAAATAATATCACTGGTAGAAATCAATAGCAAAAAGTATAGCAGACAATTACTTGATTAACTCACTTATCACTGCTGACCTACATGGAACAAGACCAAATGTCACTGTAAAAATTATAAAACATAAGGATGAAAAAACGGTTGAAACAAGTTAAATACTGTACCAATGAACTTTTTCCAACTGGTCAGAGAAGTTATAAGCATTGTGCAATTAAATTCTCAACTCTAAATAGCTAATCAGAAATGGGAATGACTAGAAATACAAACCAAAGTATATACCAATAATATTAGTGTTAATCTTTAAAGCTATAAAAATGCATTTTTTTCTAAACTCTTTATCACTAAAATAATATATCACCAACTATAAATGAAAGTGATTCATCATTTCCCATAATAGGTGCTTCACTGTCAATAGTGCAATCACACCTTTGGAAACTAGGAGAGCACTAGGAACCTCTGCACAGGAACATACTGTGAGGTTATCAGAAAATGGACCATGAATGTTTATTTTTCAGCACATACCGCTCGTAGCTCTCTTGAAGACAGGAAAGAAAAAGGAGTACTATTTTGACCAGAAAAATGGATAGAACTATTCTGAAACTTGTACCCTGGGTTTAAACTTCCTTTTGACAAGTAAATCATGTTAGCTTGGCACAACAGTTGGTTTAAGGTTCCCATCCAGCTGCAGCTTTTTTCACTCTCACTAGAACCTGGGCTGAAAAGAACCAAGGTGGACTTCCTTTTCCACCTTGTGTGAAGCTCCTCTTTAGTTCATAGGCCAGACATAAGACTTGCATCTTTTAAGGACAGAAATCATTACTTTAAATCATTACTTTAATCATTAAATGAGTTACTCATGCACTTGACATAGGTATGAATTTTTTTTAACAAAATAAGTTAGACCTCACCTATATTTGAGGGCCTTAACTGGAATCTGCAAGAGACTTCCTCCTTCAAATGGAAGGTGCACAGTATCATCCTCCTCCTGAAGCATTCGTTCAGCTTCCTGGAGAGCAGGTGGGTGTAGAGATTACTTTTCCAAGAATATTTTCAAGAGGACAAGAATAAGAACACCTTAAAGACTTAGAAACTTACAGCGATATTGCTTATATGTAATGTATCTGACATAAATGAAAATTTCCCTTTATAATTATGAACATATAGCATAAATTGAAAACCACCTCACAGAAATTAATTTTAAGTGGTATAACATTCATTTCTGAAAGTGAATTAATACTATTTGAAATCAATTTACATAACTTTGAGTGTTAGTTATTACTTACATGTGAGAAAATTTCACTCTCTCCTATTTTCCATAACAATACAACATGATTAAAATCTCATTTGTATGTGGCAGGATTTTCAATCTCAATAATACTAATATTTAGACTAATAATTCTTGACTGCAAGAGTTGGTCCTATGTATACAGGATATTCCACAGCTTCTTAGGGCCTACCCACTGAATGCCACAGCATCTTCTCTGATTGTGACATTCAAAAGTGTCTCATCTTAGATGAGATGTCCCCTGGAAGTTGAGAATCAAACAGGCAGCAGAGACTCAAACTGTGACAGCTTAATAAGGGGGTGGGGATAGGGCAGTACAAGACGAGACAGGTGCCCTGCTCTTACACAGGCCCCACTACATGTAGGTGAAAGGGTGGCCAAACTTTTAACATAAAACAAAGAATCAAGCCGGGCGTGGTGGCGCAGGCCTGTAATCCCAGCACTCGGGAGACTGAGACAGGAGGATTGTTGTGAGTTCAAGACCAGCCTGAGCTACAAAGTGAGCTTGAGGCCAGCCGGAACTGCATAGTGAGACCCTGTCTCAAAAAAAGACCGAAAAAAAAAAAAAAAAAAAAACAACAAAGAATCAATCAGCTACATAAATTTCCCACCATTTTTTTGCAGATCAGGAACATATATATAGACAGAACTTATTGAATGATGTTTTCGAAATACTCTTGATAGCTAACTTGGGAGCTGAAAATCAGCTCCCATTCTGGCCGAGGAGGTGAACTTGTGGATGGAGGAAACCCACCTCCTACACACAGAGCACAAGGAATGTAATGAGGGTCCCTGATGACTCAGGGAGCTGCAGCGCCTCACCACCTGCTTCTGAAAATTCTTGTACATGGAAGAAACATATTCTGCATTTAAAAGTCACTTTTACTTTCAAAAAAGGTCACTTTTACTTTTGCTTTGTATAATATGCCACTAAACTTTAACTGACATAAGAAGTAAAAATCTGGTAATCTGCCCAAATGTACTATAAATAAATTATATCCTATTGAGGAAAAAATAAAAAATGCTAATATGTATGTTTGAATGAAAGCAAGCATCAAACATGAATGCTTTTAATGAAAACAAGCATCTGGACCCTCATTCAAATAAATAGCCCAAAATCAGTTACAATTTTTGCCAAAAATAAAACATTCGGTAATTTTCCTACCTCTAAAAATGTATCTTTCTTATCTTTGATTTTCAAACAATATTGTATATGTGAAATAAGTATAGCACTACAGTCAGTAAAGTCACTTGTGCTACTATTTATCCTGCACTTTTCTTTCCTCTAATGATAGCAAATGTATTAAGAAAAAACTGATTCAGAATGAAGTATTCATGCACCCTCATATGTATATATATATATATAGATAGATATATCTATCTATCTATCTATCTATCTATCTATCTATCTATATATATATATATATATCTAAGTCTACAAGTCAACTAAGGGCACAGCACAGAACAGTCCACATGAAGACCACACTTTTACTGCTCCATGGGAGGATATAGATATAGGTATGCATGTGTGTATTATTACTATATCAATTAATATATTTGTATATTATTAATATATTTGTGTACTTATTAATATAGAAATATTTGTATATAATAAATATAAATACATATATATTTTAGGAGGGCTCAAAATTAGGATCTTGTGCTAACAGGCAGGCACTATGCCACTGAGCTACATTTATCCCCAGCTCCACTAAACATTTTTCTAAAAAAAAGTATATATGTGTGTGTGTATATATATATCCTTTTACTGGTATGTATACCAGATTAAAATGTATGCTAAAATTAATGTAGATAATGTACTTATAGTTAAATCAGACAATGACAGATTTTGTGTTATCCATGTTTTAAAACCTCTTAAGTACACAATATACAAAAATAATCTTGTGTTGGAATTACAGAGGGGCAAGACTGTGCCTCAGTTTCCTTATTTGTAAAAGGGAGAAAAGAAACTATACCTTATTAAGCTTCTTAGTAAGATTAAGGGAATTCATTCAATAAGGTGATTATAACAGTTCCTGCAATATGGTACATTAAATAAGAAAACAGTTAAAAGAAATCAAAAACTGTTGTCTTTCTACCTCTTTTTCTTTTTTCTTTTTGTCGTCTTCCTTCTTTTTCTTACTTTCTGGCATGAGATCATCAAGCCAACTGAGTTCTCTCTTTGTGAAACACAGGTCCATAAGCTTGCGCACAAAAACCAACGCAAGAACCTTCAAAGACAGGAGACAGAATATTAGGCTACAAAAACATTGTATCCCTTAAAGAAGAAAGTATTTAGTACATTTTATAATAATGGGGAAATACTTCACATATTTTGCTTAAAAATTATTTTATCCATTATCTTATTGCAAACTGAGTCATCTATTAATCTTTCAGAACTATCTTTTTTTAAAAAGCTTCAAAAAAAGGAAATTGGATTTTTAATGTCTTTGTACGTTGCATTAATATTGTAAAAATGATAAGTACGGTGAATATATTAAACTTACAAAAAGACGCCCTACAAGTTATATAACAAGCTTTTAAGCAATGTATTTGATCACTTACTTCCAGCATTAGTTTCAGTCACATGTGTAAAAAGGACATTAATTTGATTTCTTATGCAGCAGCTAAGAATAAACATGTTTTCAAATACTGATTAGCTGTTTGGATTTTCTCTTTTCTTAACTGGCTGATTCCTATCCTTTTTTTCCCCTATCAGTTTTTATGACTTTCTTTTACTTCACTTTGCTATGTTCAGTACACAGTGCTCACATTTTTTGTGTGGAGATGTCCCACTACATAGCATGTCCCAATGCCTGTTTGTCAACCTTTCTCCCTCACCTTTACCCCCCTTCTACCTGTTGATACCTTCCCTCTTTAAGAATGCCTATCTCACTGTTTCCTGCAATCTATTTTTTACTATTTTTACATTTGGTTTTTCATATAAGAGAAATAATGTAATATTTAAGTTTGTATGTCCGATTTATTTCACTTAAAATTATGTCCTCAAGACACATCCATTTTCCTACAAAGAGCCCAAGTTTGTACTTTCACTGTGGCACAGTAGTACTCTCTATAGGTTATAAATATCACAAATTCTTTATACATTCACCTGTCAAAGGCTACAGGTCACTTCTAAGATATATCTACCGTGCACTGTGATGCTATCAATATGGATTTGCATTTATCTCTGTAATATGATGTCTTTAGCTTCTTTCCAGCAGACACCTAAGAGAACAGCTGAGGCAAATGGACTTCCTATTCTAAATTTCTGGAGGGAACTCCATGCTCTTCTATGATATCCGTAGAGGCTGTACTAACTAGGTTACATTCTGTATATAAGAATTCTTTTCACACCTAAAGCCTCTCCAGCATTTGTTATTTGCTTTCTTGACTTTAGCCATTCTTTCTGAGGAAAGATGCAATCTTAGTGTTGTTTGAATTGGTGTTTCTCTAATAACCAACAATGTTGAATATTTCTTCATATATTTATTGGCTATCTGTTCTTCTGTGAAGGGTCTATTCATTTCACTTGCCCATTTTTTGACTTCTGTATACAAATTTGTAAGAGTTTTGTATGGTTTGGATAGAAACTCTACTTCACCTTATGTTACAAATATTTTTTCCCAATAGTAGGATTTTTATTATTTTAAATTTCTTAAAGATCTCAAGAACATTTATCTTTTCTTTATGGTTGGTTTCACTTATCTTCTTTAGGAGTTATTCCCAATGATTGGATTATACAAATACTTGTTTCAATTTCCTCCCAAAACTTTTACTTTTTTAAAAAAAAGAGAGAAAGGTTTGCTTAGTTCACAGTTTGTGAGAAGGTTCTACTCCATGATCAGCTGGATCCAAGGCAGAGTGGCACGGCACAGGGGCAACAGGTCAAGGCAGCAGAAGATAGCAAAGGCAGTAATGAATTCAGTTATGATTTCTTTCTGAACATGGTGTTAGATAGAGAGTACTGAACTTATTTACACTTCCTAGTATACACAGTTAACTCTTTCAACATCATACACTAAAATTTCCCAAAGGAATAAGACACCCTCTTTAAATGAAATAAACTGCTCTTAAGTCAAGTGATAAAATAAACTGTATCCAAGTGATAGAACTGTCATATATTCAGATAAAACTCTGGACTCATTAGTCTATTTTTCAATCTGTTTATTTATTGTTAAGCCAATTCCACACCTTGTTGGCTATACTGACCTGACAGCAATTTTTAAATATCTAATTATCCAAAAATATGGTACCAATACCAAACATGCAAACTCCTCATGCAATTCTGCAACTCTAGGTACCTTTACCTTATGACATAAAATATATCTTGATCTTTTTAATAAGTACATAATTTATATACAGAAACAGTATGTGAGCAGTTGGATGTCATAACAATTATAAACTCACATAACCCATCTAATAATACTGAACAGCAATATTTTTATATCTATATTGTTGAGTGTAGCATTTATTTTTCTCTATAAACTTTAAAACTGTTGATATAGTTCACAATGATAATACCCGCTATATCTTAATACATATATTAAAACTCTAGTAAAACTCATGCTTAGAGCTGTATTACATTTACAAGGTACCTTCGGAAAACTGAAATAACAAAGAACATGGTATTATCTGTTAGTTCAGGTCTGACTTTATGCTGTTTACTACTGCTAGAATTGAATTTTTGCCCATTAAATTAAGAAAAGTTGAAGTTGATTGTGGGAGTACATGGCTGTCATTCGAGAATGCTGGGAGCCTGAGGCAGAAATCCAAGCTCAGCTTGGACAATTTAGTGAAACTCTGTCTCAAAAAGGGATGAGGATACAGCTCAGTGCAGAGGCCCTAGGCTTCACCATCAGTATTGCCAAAGCAAGGCAAGTTGAAGCCCTAACTCACAGTGTGTCAGAATATGATACTATTTGGAAATAAGGTTCAGGCTGATGTGATGAAGAAAACGTCATATTACGGAAGACTGGGTTCTTAATATGATATTAATTGTTCCCTTACAAATGTCACACCATGTGCAGACACAGACACAAAGGAAGAAGACTATGTAATTAATGACAAAGGCAAACAAGAATTAATGCAGCCCCAAGCCAAGGAATGCCAAGAATGGCAGTGGCCTCCAGAAGCTGTGTCAGAGTGCAGAATGCTGCTTCCACAGGCTTCAGGAGTGTGGCCACAGTCACACTTTGATTGCAGACTTCTAGCCTGCCCAACTGTGAGGCAATACTTTTTGTTCTTTTAAGCCAAGCCCTGAGAAACTACTATTAAATACTTTTTTCTTTAAATTTCTATTTAAAAGTTTTTATTTCAGTTAATTCTTAAAATATTTTATGGTTTTTGATCACTACTGTGAAAAAGATGTTTTTCCATTTCTAGCAATACTACAGAACTAGACAATCTACTAATTTTCATATCTTTTAACATTCTAATAATTCTACCTTAAATTCTACTAATTTAATGTCTTCTTTGATTTCAACTCAAGGATTAAAAGGTGCACTATCATATTTTCAAGAAATATGCTAATAATTCTTTTGATGTCAGAATCAGTATCTACTTTTACAATAAATTAGAGTGTCTCATTAAAATTATTTAGTCTTCATAAATTTTTAACTTCTAGGTTGGTCCATTTGTTTAAAATCTATTAAAGAATTATGTTGTTTTAGTTGCTTTCTATTTGAATTTAGCATTACACGCTTGTTCCACAAATTTCATACATTTTTAAAGTCTTTAAAAACACAAAAGCAGAGCTCTGGGGATGAGAGTATAACTCAGTGCTGCTGTGCTTGCCCATTTTTGTGAAGCCCAAGTTTGTCTACCAGCACCATAGCAAATGAAAAGGAAAAATAAAACAAAAGATACTAGAGCTCTTACAGCCAAAGGCTAAAAAGTTAAACAAACCTAGGAAATTACACAAAAAAATCATATTTTGGTTTACAGCTTTAACGAATCAATTCACCTCTTTAAAAACCTAAGACATTAAAAATAGCCTATTCTTTAAATACATTATAAATTTAAGAGAAATTACTATGAAAATACACAACCATATTATTAATTGACAACAAAATAAATCTGAAAAGCCTTACCATCATAGGAAAAACTACTGCAGCAGCTGAAGCTTTTATCACCCACAGAAGAACAAGACAGGTAAGCTGAATGACTGTGAAAATGTGGACCTTCCAGAGAGGTACATAGCGGAGGTAGATAAGGTCAGGCTGATGCTTTGCAGGCATCCCAAATAACTTTATGCGGTCAAAAAACTAGATGGAAGGGAAATAAAACAAAACAGAAAAGGAAAAGAAAAGAAAGCTTTCAACAAATACTATGTCCAGTGTTCAGAAATCAAAT
Organism: Ctenomys sociabilis; assembly: GCA_004027165.1. Taxonomy (NCBI): domain Eukaryota; kingdom Metazoa; phylum Chordata; class Mammalia; order Rodentia; family Ctenomyidae; genus Ctenomys; species Ctenomys sociabilis. The sequence goes on along the minus strand of PVKA01004003.1, from coordinate 40,916 downwards.
TGCACTCAAATTTAGGGTTCTACATGCTAAGTTTAAACTGTAACTTCTTTGAAATGTTCTGACAGCACAGAAGACTGTTTTAGAAAGAATCTCTGGATCCCAATAGAGAAAGCTCAAATTCAACAAATGCAATTAACTAGAAAAGCCTAACACAAAATGTTTTTATAGGAAGGACAAAACATTTAGATAGGTCAAATGCACAAGTCATTTAACCTCTCTGAACTTGATTTCTAGTATCAGTAACAATCTGAATGACATCTAAGGTAATCTTCAAGTCTAACAGTACAGATTCTATGAAGATAACTTGAAGTCACAATAACCAATTCTTCTTTCAAGTGAAAGAAGAATTGCAAATGAAACCCTGGGCAAATTCCTTGGTCTCTTGTGCTTTCATTTTCTTATTTATAAATTAGAAATAGGATCAGTCCTACTAACCTCACAAAATTGCTATCAAAAAACAAGTGAGATATGAGAACATTTCTTGACTAATAAGGAGCAGAGATCCTGGACTAAGCTTTAAAAAAAAACTACTGTGGAAACTCCTGCCACCAGGAGCATACCACTGGCAACTGTGGACCACACCCTTTCTGTGAGGAGAGGTTAAGGAGCTGACCTGTGTTATCTAGACGTTTTCCGCTAACATCTGTAACTAATCTTAAGTGTCATCGGGTTCTTTTCAAGAACTAGCAAAGGGCAAAACAGAGTTATGAAATAATTGGGTTTTGACTGCTTATGCAACTAATAACCTTCCTAAGACTCTGCTTGTTTCTTGATTTGCAAAATTACGATTTTTCTCATTTCCTGTTTCTCAAACACCATTTCGAGAATCACAGAAAAAATTTTGTGCTAAGCTTTTTAATCATATTGTGCCATACATACTAAAGGAAATAAATACCACTGTTAGAGTAAACTCACATCTTCCTTTTGTATCTTTTAACAAACTGACTAAACTGTAAAAAAAAAATTATTGTAATTGGTGTTCTACATGTTGCAAGCAGCACTTTTTCCCTTTCCCATTCTTTTGTGCTGCCCTCATACTATAATACTCTATCCTGAGAGTTACAGATGCTCTTTTGCTTGCTTTAGTTAACAATAGGTAAGGGCTCATTCACAATTTCAGTTCCTGAGAGGGTATAGTAAGCAATTGTTACTTGGCAGTAAGACAGTAACGAGCTAAAAACTCCTTGTCCTTCAAGAATAGGAAGTTACTACCATCATAAAAACAATTTTCAGGTACTTAGTTTTAAGTTTTCCTAGAAAATCATTACACACTTAAGACTTGCCTGGATTCCTTTTAATGAGGAAACTCCCATATAAAGGAAAACGCCATATAGCACAGGCATCGGAATAAACTGTAAGTAAAATCACCACAGTTAGTATTAGAGCACTACTAAACACAGCATTACTACATACGCCGCTAAAACATAGTAACAATTATACAAAAAATAAGTGTAGTGACAGAATTTTAAAAATATTTTACTGATAAAGATTCGATCAATCCAATATTTCTATACCTAAGAAAATGCTAAGAAGCATAAACTCCTTGAAAAATTAGTCTGCCTGTTTCCTCCTGAAGAGTATATTTAATGGTTAAAAGAACAGAAACTGCAGTCAAATTACTTTGATTAAAAACCTAGTTCATTTTTTAAACAAAAAACATTTTCATACTAGATTTTCTGTATCATTTGGCTGTAACAATTACATTATTTCAAATACATAAAAAAGTCAAAGCACTTGGGACACTATAGATTACTCAAAAGACATTAGAAATCACGGTTAAGCCAAAACCTCCCATCACACCAGTACTATACACAACAGTATTTACTACACACTATAATTGAATTCCACCTCTAAAGTAAAGGCCTTATTACTCAGTATTATGGACATCCCAAACCACCTACCTAGTACACACCAAGGTATTCTAAAGGAAAACTTGGCTATTAAGAGGCCCCGTCAATTTACTCAAAACCACAATCACCACTCTGAACAAAATCAGAGGCCTGTAAGGGAAAACAGACTCAGCCACACAAAGGAAAACTATATCCAGTGTACCTTACCTAAATGACCTAGATGTTTTTCTATGAATTTTGGAAGGAAAAAAAGTAACTCATGAAGAAAAGAAAATGTATTTTTAAAAATCTAGCCAGGCACAGTGGCACACGCTTGTGATTCTAGCAACTGGGAGGCTGGGGCAGGAAGACTGCTGTGAGTTTCAGGTTAGCCTGGGATACAAAATGAGTTAAGGCCAACCTGAACTATAAAGTAAAATGGAAATGATTTTAGCTTTTTAAGTATATTTTAATGTTTAATTTTAATGCAATAAGTATAAATGCTATGATAAATGAGATTTAAAAGCACTGCAAATGAAGATTTTTACCTTTAGTACTGAAGTCATGAATACAGAGAGGCCCATAAGAACAAAAATCATTAGTCCTGTAACCCGCTGTTCACGAATTCCCAAAAACTTGGGTTGTTCCCCTGGAGCAGAACACTCAGACTCAACTTTCAGGCTGTTGACATGACTTATTGACAACACTGTCGCTGCCACAAACCATGGAAGTCCCATGACAGAGCAAACTCCCAACATGACACCAACCATGAGCAGATCAAGGTGATAGCCAGCCCCTTTCTGAAAAGAAAAATAAACAGAAATATTTGTAAGTCTCAATAGGTTGAAATTCTACATTAATTGTAAAAAGGGAAAAAACTGATTTTCATGTTACATCTTAAGGTTCCAATTATAAAACCCAAAGCCCTGAAGAAATCACAATGCTTGACACAAAATTTAAATATTACCTTCAATTTGTGCTCCTTTCTGTTTATGATCACAGCTGTAATTTGTTGATCCATAAAGATAAGAATGGTACACAGCAGAGCTGGAATAGCGGCTACCAGTAAGGTCCACCAAGGATTATCTCCCAAGGGGCTTATGATCCAGCCCCTAGAGGGATCAGTGGGCTGTTGAAAAATTTAAAAAAACAAAAAACGTTTTTTAAAGTCTTATTTTTCTGTTGCACTCTATTTCCATAGCAGAGTGGGGCTATAAGAACTCAATGACAGCTCACTGGATTATTCACAGACAACATGCCCCTGTCACCTGACTCATCACTCTTGTAGGGTACTTCCATTCTCCCCTGAACCTGGAATAACTTTATGATTTTAATCCACAGAATAAAGCCAAAGGGACACTGTGTGGCTTCAAATGCTGACCTCAAGAAACTCTACAGCTTTTGGAACCGTGAAATGATTATGCTGTTGAATAAGCCTAGATAAGCTTTCTTGGGAACACAATACAATATATTTAATATAAAATGGTGAGTAAGTACAGGGTAGGACAAGTACCACTCAGCTACTTCAACATCTCAGCCTCATCCCCAGAAATGTGCATGAAGCCACAGTATTCCAAGAAGCTACTCGATGTCGAGCAGCCATACGAAGGTCCCAGATGAGATCAAGAGTCAGCTAATCCCACTTGAATTAGCATAATATCACAAGCAAATAAAAAGTTGATTGGAGACTACATTTCTAGGAATTTTGTTACGTAGGCAAAGACAGAAGCATATCATTTCAACATGGGCTGATATGCTTCGTAATCCACACACTAGTTCAAGCCTTCAAATTTAACTGCTTTAAAGGTCCTAGACACAAGGGATCTTGCCAGGGTTGGTATTAAGTCAAAAGTATCCCTGAACACATTATTTTTCCAAAGTACCTGACAAAAATCTGGCACCTTATCAGACCCTAGATTTTGATGCTATGACATAAAATTTACTACTATAACCAAAAATTTTATAAGATCACGTTTGAAAGTAAATACACGTTTTTATTATCTATACTCAATATTAAGCTTGTTTTTCCTTAAGACACTGAATTCGTTAGTACTTTGAAAGTTCAAGAACTCCCACTTTCTCAGAAACATATATTAAAACTGCTCCATTCAACAATGTATATAAATACATGTATTTATTTTTATGTTCCATAATTTGGTTCCCCAAGTATATTTTATGCACCTTAAAATTAGTGTGCACTAAAGGTTGTGTTAATAAGTATTTAGGAATACTGCTAAGACACTGGACTAGGATTACAGGAAAATATATTAGTATGTCTTAAGCATTCATGACCTACCTAACTTTTTTAACATTCCTAGACTATGAAGTTCTGATAGATTTTGTTTCCAAATTACAACAAATCTCCTTGAAAAAAGTAGCACATAAATGGATCCACAGAGCTACAACTCATATTCAAGGCACATCGGAAAAAAATCTGCCAACCAAAGTAAAGAATTTAAATGGAGGTTTCATTACAGATTATTTTTCTTATGGAACACATCTGATTTTCTATTGATGGAGCTCTCTAATTACTGGCAGATAAACTGCCCTTCTAGAGTAAAAATTTATAAAGCAATAATGTGTCTTTTTCTTGGACAGCACATCCAGAACTCCAGCCAGTCAGGTAATATTAACAGGCACTAAAAAGAAACAGAAACTCTAGCTAGGAAAGTAGAATCCATCTTTAAAACAGCTCTTAAATCTTCACCATAGACGTGAAGTACTCAGAAGGCAGTATCTCAATTTGAAATAGTTTGATATATTCTCAAATAACAAATACCCACTGAAAATTTTAAACCTTACCTCAAATTTTTCAGGAACATGAAGTTTAGGAGATGGAACTCCTACAAGGTAGTCAATTACAACCATTATCACTATTGTGAGAAACACAGCAAAATCACTGATTGTTGACCGCACCTATGTTAAAGGAACTATGTTAGTACAAACACAAAAATACTGTGTGTTCTCATCATCTTTCAAGATAAAATTTCACTAAAAAGTATGCAAAGTATTTTAAACTACTATAGTACAAGTGGTGACATACATTTATATCTAATTCTTACCCAGGAGAAACACAATTCACAAGTACCCTACCATTTATTTCATGGTACCATGATATTTCTATGGTGAGCTCAGACACAACATTTTTCAATATAAGTAATTTCTTCAATATTATCTGGCATAAAGAATTACCCTTAAAGAGTAAAACTGTTTTGAAACAAGCCAAGAAAGTAAAAAATTTGAAACACAAATATTACCAGAATACCCAAATTTTATCCCAGTTACCTTGGTAGGAAAATAACGCTTGGTCTTGAACTGCTTGAGGAATGAAGACAGAAAAAAGGTTGTAAAAAATAAGATGACACACCAAAAGAGAACATCTGGAATATAAGGGCCATGGTGACCACAAGCTGACCCTATAAACACACCATGCAAGATTTTACACTCCTGGAAAAACAAAAAAAGAGGAAGGGAAAAGTGAGATGGAAGGAAATTTCAAATATTCAGTAAATTATTAATGAATTTCACTGACTCTAAAATGTAAATTATATGTCTCCCTTAGAAAGAACATTGCCGGGCCAACTACAACATATTATCAATTAGTCATAAGACACATCTTGAGTTCAGCAATGTCTATTTGCCCACATAAATCACTGAAATAACAGTATTTGCCCAAGTTATGCCTTTCTACGCTTCCCTGAGTGAACAACTCAGAATCACTACTGAACTGTATGATATGTTGCCCATGCATTCTTGCTTGTCCACAGTTTCACTGTTCTCCCTTTATTTCTCAAGAGGTGGTTTAAAACAAAAGTCCTACATAGCTGGTTTATAGCTGCTATGCCCTTTTATGACGATGAAGAGGAGAAAGCTGTAATATTAAACTGAAGTCAGCAGTAAAAACTGTGCCTAACTCTTCTGATTTGATGCAAGACCTTGGGATTAAACACAATATTTCATGACTAATCATAAAATGACCCATAAAATAATACCTCATGAACAAATTATTGCATAATGAAGGTAATTATAAAAGTCCAATGATTTGATTTTCCTTTTAATAAAACAAAAAGCAGCTGAAAGGCAACCAGAAATTAACAAAAAGAACATGACCCTGAAGGCTTTCTGCTTCTCACTTATATTCTTACAAATGTAACTCATTTGAATAAATAACAAAACAAAAAATCTTTCAGTTCACTGAAAGATTAAAATTCCCACTAATTTTCCATTTCCATGTGTTGAGAACAGCAAATCTACTATAATCCATGGATCATGGAATTAAAAGCTACAAAAACAATCACCTAACATGGTCTTTTGACATCAAGAAAACACACTGAAACTACCTCACTTTATCTCAGCATCATGAAAAACATTCTTTTACAAAACTTTTGAGTACCTTAGTTAACTACACCTCTATCACTTAAAAATGACTGTAAATAGGAGGGGATGAGTCTAGGCTGACTACAGATTGCCACGGCTTCACATCAGCAGCATACAAGGCGGCCTATAACAGAACGATGCATTTCTGCATGTTCAATGCAGAAGCTATTGGTCCTATCAGAAAGCTAGACACTTAGAAATTTGTCTAGTCACTAAAAATTTAATTTTTATTAATTTTATTAATTTAACTTAAATGGATGTACTAATAATAACTCTCATGTTAGACAACATTGTTTTACATTAAGAATGGGATAGAACTTCAAGAGAGAATCATATGGCTAGTGGTCATTACCTTTAGTGAGAAAGAGATTTTTTTTTAAAAGTTTAAAACTGTACAGAAGCTGAGGGAATCTTGGTTTTAATTCTGAGTACTAACACAGTTCTATGCATTTATTCCTAATTGCCAATCTTGTCTTGCTTATGACTATGTGTTATAGAATAACCCATACTAGGCTTTAGCATATAGCAGGTACTCATAACATGTTTTGCCATTTTTCATTCCTGTTCTCTTAGTACTTAAATCAGACTAACCTCTAAGAGTTAGACAAGGTTCTCAAGAATAATCACATCTTTGCATAATTCTGTCCTCAAAGGGAAATACCCGTTTTTATGTCTCCTAAGCTCCATTCATTTCAGCCTGTACTTTTTAATGCATGACACCCTCCTCAAATAGTAGTGGTACTATTTGGTTAAAACACTATATTCTGGGACCAGGGAGATGGCTCAGTAGAATAAGCACTTCTCTGGCAAGTGCAAGGGCCTGAGTTCAATCATCGGTTCCACCAAAATAAATAAATAAATAACATAAAACACTATATTCTGAAAACACACTACAAATCCATTCATCAAGAAGAAAATTTAAATATAAGGAGAAAAAGCTAAAGAAACAGATTAGTACAATATCAACAAAAAATCTTTAATTCATAATGTACTTACAGGAACAGTGAGATTTTGCCAAGAAATACCATGTACAGTTAAATTCTTCTCCTTCCACAGTGCTAAGGTTTCACTGCTAGGATCAGGAGGTGCAGTACACACACATCTTGGAAATTAAGGGCAATAGAAAGTGTTAAGGATCCTGCATTCTATGTTCATATTTACAAAATCATTTGTATAAAGTGGTAGCTTTTAATTTAAACTTTTTTTCAATGATGCTAAATGTGGGGATTAGGAAGGACAGTATAACAAAAACAAGAAAATACAGTTTGGGTGGTATAAATAAAAGCAATACAAATATTGATAAAATGTATAATTAAATTAGTTAAATATGTCTGAGGAAGGGGTCATCTTCACAAATTTCTTTTAAAAACTTTCAGATATTACCATGTTTTTAGGTAAGATTACTCTCATTGTATCTTCTCTCCTCATTCTCCATAGCAGTTACAGCTGTCTCCTCCTGTTCTGCCAAGCCCTGCTATTAAGATTAAGCTCTATGAAGGCCTATTACTTAAGCCCTGCTACTCATATTCAACCTTTACTTATTTTCAGACCTTTGTTCTTTTAACATTTTCTTTTTTGGTACTGAGAATTGAAACTGGCACCTCACACTTGCCAGGCAGGCACTACACTGTTGAGCTATATCCCCAGGTCCAAGACTCATTTTTAGAAATCAGCAACCATTTACAGTGCCTGCTTACAATCTGTGTGGAGGGGGTATGCGCACATAACCACCTTCATTCTTTTCTCATCCACTTTTCCTCCCCTCACATCATCTTCTTCTCTTTATCTGAGGATGATCCAGCTCCCCACTTCCTATTATCTCTCTTTTATTTTGCCTTTTAGTTATAATTTGGTTTCCTTATAAAGAGAAATCATATTTGAGTCTGTGTGTCTGATTTATACAACAACATTATGTTCTCAAAGTGCATCCCTTTTCCCACAAATTCCTCAAGTTTTTATTTGTTGTAACAGTAGTACTCCACTATATATAAATATCACATTCTCACTGAAATAGTTTTTCGTAAGGAATTAGACTATAAAATCAGAGCTCAGTTCCTCTCTAGAACTATTTCCACTGCCTAAAAAAGTTAGAAATACAAATCAAAGAAACCTCGAAACACAAATCTAAAACATGAAAAGGACTGGCCAGATAGCTCAGCGGATTAAAGCGCCTGCTTGGGCAGATGCAGGGACCAGTGTGCCCTGCTGGTCCAGCCTCCAGGGCGCACCGAGACAATGGAGACTGTGCGCGGTGGCACATACCTGTAATCCCAGCACTTGGAGGCTGAAAACACGAGGATCGCTATGAGTCTGATCTGTCTAGTGAGACCGTGCACTAACTACAACATTTAATAAATAAATAAATAAATAATAAATAAATAAATGAAATAAACATGAAAACTCATTAGATTGTGAACTATTTGAGAAAAGGGAAGAAACTGGATTAAGAACCCGCTTAGGCTCTATCATGTATCAGCCCTTTGATCTGAAAGTTTTAACTTCCAAAAGCTTCATTTCTGCATACAGGAAAGGGATCATGGTGATAACACTGTAGTATGAATCAGGCAACTATAAACATGGTACCCGAAGGTGCTCATAAAATGTTAGGTGAATGCGGTTAACATGGAAAACTCAACAATTTGATACCCAAGTGTCTTTATGTTTTAAAATAAGTCAAGGATATACAGAAATTTTCACTTCCATTCCCTACTTGTCCATCACAGATAAAGGCATGCCAGGAAAGGAAAGAAAGGTGGCAGGGGAGAAAGCAGAAGTGTGACAGAAAGAGAAGAGGAGCTGCAAGGGGCTGGGGCTGGATGGGACAAGATAGGCTAGCACCTGTTTGTTGGGTTTTTTTTTGATCTGCTTGGGTTTTGATGAGCACATTTCTCCCTGTAATTCCAACAAATGTAATATTGTATCATGCCGGATAAAGTCACCAGATAGAGGTCTTCTCTGATAATTTTACTTTTTACTGATTGCATTTACCAATGTTTCATAACAACTGTATATGACTCTTCAAATTCTATTTTTTTCAAATTCTATTTTAAACTAGAGTTCAAAATCATTTTCATTTCATGTTTCTTTCAAAAAAAAGAATCCATAAATAAAATAATACAGTAAAACCATACTAAAAAGATACTCAGTAATTATTAATAAACTTCAAAAAATTAGTGAAGATGAAAAAGGTAGTAAATATATAAATAAATTCTTCTACATGTCTCAGATTTGGTTAAGGATGATAAGATCTGATACAACTGCCTAATATTCATTTACAGTTGGGTAATTATCAGTCAAATTTAAAGTGGCCAGTCCAATTTCAGTGGAAGATTAAACATACATACATAAGTTACCTCACTGACAAAAATGAATGAATTTGACCAACTGTATCTATATCCACTGGAACAAAACCTCACGGGAAACAAATATGTGAACTACTTAAGGGCTGACTGGTACAGCTAGACACAGTAAAAAACACTTCTAAAACCTCCATTTTCTTAAGCTCTGACACTGGCAAAAATACATTTTAATATAGAGAAACAGAAGTACTTACGAGTAGGTGGTCAGTTTTTCTAAATCATTGTGCATATTAAATGCATATAATTCTCCTAAATGAAAGAGCTTCTCCAAAGCTTCATAGATGAATATGATGCAAATGAGAGCTGCAAAAGCCTCTTCTGTAAATCGAGTGATGTAACACACAAGGCTGCTTGCATCTGTTGCAACCAAAACAATGCACAAAAAAGAAGTCCATAGACCAATACTGGTTCTCAAAGACAGGTAAGAAAGGCCATAATCTCTGTTTAGAAATAAAAATGTGGGCATGATCAATATAAATATGAGAAACAATAGTTATAGCTAAAATTATATCAAGCAATAAAAATATAAAAATGTATAATCCCTAAAAAAGGTGAATTATAAAATGATCAAATGACTAAATTAAACTCCATGTATTTTTCTTCAATTGATGACTTGTTGGCTATTACATTAAAATAAAAGATCCACAGTGAAAATCTTCTAGATAAGTATCTCAAAATCATTGGTTCTCATATTAGTAATCAGTTATGAGGAGTAAATGACAGATAAAAGACCAACTGTATCTCCTTCTCTCTGAAGATCCTGAAGAACTGTGTCAATCTGGTAAGAAGACACCCTTGCTCCAATGGCTCTCCAATTCGGTCATTACTTTCCTCCCACCATTATCACCAAGTAAACTGATTTCTAATTTTAAATTTGAAATACAGAATTACTAACGGGCTGTCTACTTCAGGCCATGTGGTATGACAGAGCAGATGTAATATCAACTTTAGTGGAGTACAGAATGAGAACAAGAACAGTGAAGCACATGTAAATGCCATCAAGTTGTTTCAGGCTAAAATACTCAATACATTTTTGTGAGGACAGGAACAGTACAAAATTCAAAGTCTACTAACTATAGAACACTGTATTTATTGTCTATAGTACAACCCAGACAGTGGAAACAGGCACTGTGATCTGACTGCTTCATCCCCAGGTCCTATCTGTTAAACAGGACTGACTGCTACAGTCAGTCTGAACCTTTGAGATACAACACTTTCTAAACTCCCATAGAACAACAACACTACCTGACAAAAAGTTGAGATAAACAACTTCTCACTAGTACAGAGAACTTTCACTTAATTTGTTTATCACTACTCAAATCCACTCATCTTATCCTACAGAATAACCTTATTTTTCATATTTCCAAGTTACTGAGATAGGAATGGTGATGGGGGCCTTGATAGGATATTGCTCGAATCAACCACAAGTGCCCCCAAATACTGAAAATATGTATGCTAATGAAATCATTCCAACTGGTAGAGGTGTGTGTGCGTGCATAATGAACTTTAAGTTAATAGACAGTACACATATACTCTATATAGTATACATATATGCAAACATGATGAGCAGAGAATTATAACTTACCTGCAGAATTTAAATAATATTTTTTCAAACACTAAAACTGGACCTGTGCTCCCCAGTATTGTTAGAGGTTGCCCAGCAAACAATGAGTAGGCAATCCCAGTTAACGATGCTCCAAAGAGAGACTCTATTGCACTCTGTTCAAGGAAAAAGAAATGGATAGAAGCAATGCATCACAAACATCTCTCTAACCTACTACACAGTACACATTAGATATGTAGAACATAAAAATGCTAACCATGTGGGTACAAAGGAAACAAATTAAGAGTCAGTTTTAAACATGGAAAATTACAAATAATTTAAATACAAAAAGAAAATTGTTTTCTGCATATTTAAGTGAAACTTTTTGCAATTACCTTTAATTCAAAACTCAGTACTATGAGACATAAGTTGCAAAAAGTACATAGGAGAAATAGGAGAAATACACACAGGTCTTCAACTTTACCTATGGATATTTTACTTTTAAGTCCATAGCAAGTAAAAAAGGTCATGCATTATTTTTAACATTTCTATATGCTTTGAATAGTTTATTAAACACTCAAAATGGTGCTGTTGCTGCTAAAAAAATCTTTTGAACAAAGAGAAAGTTAACATGTACCTGATCTTTACTTTTCTTTCTTTCTTTTTTTTTTTTTTTTTTTTTGAGACAGGGTATTGCCATGCAGCACAGGCTGGCCTTGAGCTCACTTTGTAGTTCAGGCTGGCCTCAAACTCATGGGGATCCTCATACCTCTGCCTCCCGAGTGCTGGGATCACAGGCATGCACCATCGCACTTTAACTGACCCTACCTTTTTCAAGCTGATTTTTAAAGAACAATTTTTCACATATATTAAAGCAACTCGTGTGATAGGTTTAATTAATTCCTATCAAAAAATGAAATACTTAATATAAAATACATGCAAAAAATCTAAAAATTCACAGCAACCATAAATGAAGTATTTTATTATTAAAGCTGGAGGAAAAAGGTAAAATGAGAACATGAAAGGCTCACAGAAATTGTAATCAAACCTTGTACAAGATTAATTATGAAATAGTAAAGGGCACTGATACACTATGCCACTACACAAAAGGATGGATCAGAAAGAAACAGTGTACTAGTCACAAATATCAACAATTGGAATGTACTATCCAGAAAGGAAAGTCCAACCTTGGTGAAGGTAAGAGAAAGAATTTGGTAAAACAAAACAAAAAAAACACTCCTGAAACAAAAGGAAGCACAGTAGCAGTAGCAGAGCCAGGCTTCAGAGGTAGATGTGGACAGCAAGACTGACTGGTATGGGGGATTGCACAGGCCCACAGGCTGCCTAATTTGAAGTGAGGGTAATGATGTAGGAGAACGTTAATGTTTATGAAAACACCTAAGGAGCACAGAGCTTTGCAAATGGAAAACAATACATGGCTGCAGTTCTTATGAATTCTAATACCATCTTTCAAAATCATTATCACAAAATAACAGTAGACAATACAAGCATGAATCAACTTCTAAGATAAAAACAGAGGTAACTCCGCATATAAATTTGTCTTTTGGTAACGTGAAGGAAATTTGTTCATGACATGGGATAAAGTTATTTTCCTGCCTATAGGAAAATACGTTTGTGCTAGAAGACACAGTTAAGCCACCACAGAATGCTTAGTTTTATTAGAATATGCTATTTAGGAAGAGATTCAGGCAGTGTTTAAGTTAAAATTAAAAAAAAAAATGTAAA
>PVKA01004003.1:0-27962 GCA_004027165.1 Ctenomys sociabilis | reverse complement strand
GCCTTCACACAGCGGCGTGCTGATTGCTACTATGCTAAGTCAGTTACTTCTCCTCAAAATCACTAGTGTGGTTTTTGTAAAATGCCACCCTCATTCCACTTGTAGGGGATCTGATGGTAACTGAACCTGGCTGACTGGGGCATTTTCCTCTTCCATCCATCCTCCTTTTCATAATTCTCCTTTCTAAGTTATCTCCCTTGCTAAGCTCATTTATCTTAGTTTCTGTTCATCCATACTTACGTGATTTCTTATGTTTATTTTTCTTTATCACTCTAGAACTCTGAACCTGTACCTCCTAATACACCTATTTCTGTTTGAAATTTCAACAAGGCAACCAAAAATAACCCTATCCTCACAGTATTTCCCTCCACACCACTCTTGCTTCCTCTGCTTCTATTCCTCAGCTTCCGCACCAGGCCTTGAGCGCACTCATGCATCACAGTGGATAGTGGCGCAGGAACTATGTGTACAGCACCCTTTCTCCTCACCTCAGGGCCCGGGAGGCAGCAGACACAAGTGCCTGTGCCACTGTCCATCCTCCTCCAGCTCCTACCATACCACCCCATGCACACAGTGTGCGCAGCAGCAGGAGACGGGCAGGCAGAGACAGGCCATGAGCAAGGTGCAGTTATACCATGATGGCAACAGCACGCATTTCAACAGGGACCAGCAGAGTTACAAGCACAATTTGTGACAGAATATAAAGCAACTTACTAATAATATACAGTGGCTCAAAACTAACATAGATCACATAAAAAGAGTTGAAAGAAAATTTCAGTTATCACCTTTACTTCATGTTCAGAGCACAAACCTTATTTACATAAACACCACTTAGCTTTGACTAATTTTATTATCTAGAGAAATATAAATTGTTCAAGTATTAAATATAATACTATTAAAGATTAATTATAATATACTTAAGAATTACAAATCATTTCATCTCAAAAAGCACTAAAAAAATATAGTCTGCCCCTTGGGGGGAAAAAAACCCTTCAAGATTTTATAAGCCATCACAGTTCCTAATACAGTAGTTTCAAATAAAGAAAAGCTAAACTTTTTTCTAAGTCATATTAAAAGATAACTTGCAATTACGCTTTCTCAATACAACCTTTGGCTATTGTTACACAGATTTAATATAAACAAAATAGAAAATCTTGTACTCTAAAAATCCATCATCTCTACAATTAAGTTCTATTCTTCCCAAATATCTAGTCTAACCCTAGCTACCAGGGCTGAGTTAATATTAATCACACAACTAACTAACCTTATAATCCCTTACAGGATGAAGGTAATTCCACCCATGACCACCCCAGGCTCAGTTCCATTGGTTTCCCCAAATCCCACCACCCCCAGAAGACAATGCAAAACTTTTACTCAATTATAAAACCATTCCATCCAGCAAGGCAGGATAAACTTTTTTTCCTTTCTTTTTTTTACCTCAACAGTGCATCTTCTCCTGTTCATATGGCTTCCCCATGTTTTCCACAGCAATTACCTTGGGGGAAGTCTGGTTTGGGACAGGTTTGGGTGGACTCTTCAAATAAAAGTATGAATAGTGAGACAAATGCACACAGACACTTGCCTCTGAAAAGCTAAGAGCCTGGCCACTACCAATCTTTGTACTCACTATTCTGCCTCCTGTAGCTTCTCCAAGCAGCCCTCCAAAAGTGATAACAGGAGACATACAGGCACAGTATAGGAAAAGAATCGAGGCCAGGCACTGCAGGCTTAATGCATCCTTGAAGTCACTCAAGAAAAAAGGTGCTTTCCTTTTGATGTCAAGTATCAAACCACCAAAAAGCCTAAATAGGTGAGATGAAACTCGTCAAACTGTACACTAGAGGATTCTAGCTAGTTCAAACTAAAACTATGGGCTACATATAACTGCGGGTGCCTAGTGTTCTGTCAACAAAAATTCAATTCAATTCAAATCATGGTATAATTTTAGATGATACATTCATTTAATCTAATCTACTGATGATAGATGAAAGAACTCATTAAGTTAAAAAGAGACATACACATTATTTTATGGAGTATATACTGAAAAGACTGTATATGAGTAAATGTAAGTTGGGACACAAAGTACAAAGAAACATATCATAAATAAAACCTAATCATTCATAAAAATGCATAGTAATTCTATTAGTTACTATTATAAATCTTAATGGCAACTATCAGATACATCAAGAAGGCAACTATAACTCCTAAAATAGTAATGCAGTGTGCTGTGCAAAAGCAGTTAAATTACAATTATAATACCTTTAGAAATTAGTGTATTAATTGTATGAATACTTCTGCCTAGAAAAAATAAAAACCTTAAAATGACAGCAGTACTTTTAGCTTATTATATATATGTATACGCAAAATTGTACATACATAAATAAAACTAAGAGGTTTTAATGAGATTACAAATCTAATAAAACACAGAATCCATGTCATTTCCATTTTTAAAATCACATGTTTGAGCGCATCTAATTTGAAAATATTACAGTAAGACCTAAAGTCCATGAGAGGAAGGGACTTTCCTCTCTCAGAGCCATATCTTCAGTGTCTAGAACACTGCCCGGGGCATAGTAAGTACTAGATCATTCAAAAAACACATAATAAAATCTGACTCATACAACAGGGAATCATTCCAATACCAACTGCAGAACAGCAGACAGAAGAATTAACTCTATGCTTTCAAATGTTTTGGATGTTTCAAGCTTTATCATTTTTGGAAGTTAATATAAATCCTAAGCATACACTGGTCAGTAAGTTATTCTATAAATAAACTGACAGCAAGGGGAATTGCTTCCAATGCTGATGAGCATCTAGAACATGTATCATCAAATCAGTAACTGGTTATCTAACAGATGGTTTACAGAGCCTCCTGAGTGACTGTGTGGGGCCTGGGTGTCTATTGGGGCTTTGGAGTGACTAGCTCTATCTGCATTTGAAGGACAAAGAAACAGTACCTAACAGGAAACCAGCACTGCGTGCAAGGGGATGAAGTTTCATTCTCTCATGTTCACACAAACTAAGACATTTCATTAGTCAACTAACTCACTGAGAATTTCAGCTTTTTGAAAGTCTACTATTCACTATGCCAGTTATTTTCTATGTATAGTAATCTTTAAGGAATATCACTAAAATCACTAATAGTGAGGCTGCGTATAATATCCTAGACTAATCAAAGATTTAAGATTCAAATTCTTCTAATTCTACATTGAGCACAGTAGACATAAGTCAATAGCCATACGCTTTTCTAGAGTATGAAAATAACATAACATTTGCCTACTTCTACAAAATATTTTCAAATGTTATACTTGGCAATATTTCTGTTCTTTACTCTAAAACTTTAACTTTTTAATGTGCTAGTAAGTTTTCTAAAACTCATTAATGGGATCATGTTTGTCCATCTAACTTTATAGCATCTCCTAGCATAATGTTCATCTAAGAGTTTTAAATCTATGCACAACAGATAAAAATCATTTGTTGTAATTCCTTTCTTCCCCTAATTCTCTAAGTTGATATGAAAATCTATAAAATGACACTACAGTCTTCTTTAAGAACCTTCTGTAGAGGCAGTGGAATCTAACCTACATACTATGTAACTGTGAGTTCTGAACCCACAGTCCATTATTTTAAATTTGGTATAGATTACTAAAGTTTATTTTAAATGCATAACCATTTCCCTAATATGCACACTTTACTCAATAATGCACATTTTAAAAAAATGATAGAAATACTATATAAGATTAGGTTCCAAATTCTAGAAAAGAAAAGGAATGTTCCCTTTTCACCAAATTAACCCCTACTCCAAAAAGCTATCTGTACTGATACCCACCGTCCGGTCCTCTGCAGCTCAGGCCCAGCATGATGAGCAGCCTCCTTAGGAATCTCACCAGATGAAGGGGCAGACCCATTGGGAAAAACAGGAATCTTTCTCTTTTCCTATTTCATAAAAACACACTTTCAGAATTCTCTTTTTAAAAAACTGAGATGGCATCTCTGATTCAAAGGAATATCAGATCTTCTATGGCTTATATATCTAATCAATGCTCTGAGAAAAAAACAAATTTTTCCTAATGTAAACTTTTAAAAATAAATTGTACTTGTGAATCTACTATTGGTTTTTATTCATATTTTAAATGTATGGCTATCCTGCATTTCATATTCTAACATCAATATACTGTACAACATATTCATATGTATCATTTCAAATTACTATTATGAATTAATTATGAAAATACATATCTTCTAAAAAGCATATAACTCAAATTTTAAAAAATATTGCTCATGTTAACCATTGAAAAACATACATATTAATTTCAAAGATGCTATTTTTTTCATTAAACTGTACTTTAAAAGACAAAATTGGTTGATAATTTTCCATTATATTTTATTTAAAATTCAGTAGTACTATTTCCTTGATATATAGCATCTTCTTCTCACATGAAGACAATGGAACAAGCCTTCAGCTGGTTATCACAAGAAGGGATAACCAAATGTGTGTGTGTATGTGTGTGCACGCACAGAAAAGGAGACAGGAAGGAGACAGAAAGACAGAGACAGGACTCCAGGAGGGCTCTGCAGACAAAGGCCCTGACTGCAGCAGATTCAGACACACTGGGCTACATGGTCAGCATTTACAGACTAGCAAAACCCATTATAGGGTTATCAAAATGTTAAAAACAAAGCTAATCTACATCCTAGATCAAAAGGGCAAAGAAAAACCAATCCTGCAGAATTCACACACAAAAAAATCACATACTATAATGCATGAGATAAAGTTAAAACATAATACAAAAAAATTCCCCCAAAGACAATCATTTATATTAAGAAATATTTAAAAAGAAAAAAATGAAGAAGGCAAAAAAGGTTAAAACAAATATCTTTCCTAAAGGTAACTAAAGGAATCAAATGAACAGCAGAAAATGAGGTTAAATAAATAAAGACATGACTTTAAAGAAGAAAATCTGAAATCAACTTCAAAAGCTGGCCTTTCTGAAATACATGACAGACAATTAGCTCATGAGCAAATAAGAAACAGCAAGAAGATAACAACTTCACAAAATGAAGTTTACCAAAACTGACCTCACAAAAAATAAAATTTCAAAAACCAATATCCATAAAAGAAAATTCTTGAAGTATATCATATGACAAAACATGTAAACTCACAAAAACAGTATCACAAAGGGATTTTTCTAAATTTTTGCAGCCTAACAATTCCACACTATTTCAGCTGTTTAAATATTGGGAAAATCTCAATAAAATAAAATTAAATCAAATTTTAAAAAATATATATTGGGAAAAGGAAACTTAGAAATTCTTTTCTTCAAAACACATACATTGATGATACACACAAAGGCACAAAAATCTACAGACAAAAATTACTTAAAAATGATGAAAAAAACTTAAAATAGCAGACAGACCTTCAAATCTGAATTAACTCCAATTATGTATCATTTCATATTTAAGAACAGTTACCAAAATAATTGATAATTTTTAAAGTATTTATAAAATTTATATGCATTTATATTGAAAATGTGGTATTTACCATGATAAAATGTGTTTTGGTTTGAGTTATTAGTATGTTACTTAATAAAAGAAATACTAGGGGTTGGAAAGATAGCTCAGCAGTCTAAGTACCTGCCTGGCAAGTACAAGGACCTGGATTCAATCCCTATGCTGGCCCCAGAAAATGCAGCACACTGTGTTGGCACATGCCTGTAATTCCAGTGCTAGGAAGACTGAGACAGGAGAATCACTACATATCCGAGTTGTATAGTGTGTACCAAATAAAAATTTTAAAAAATAAAAGGAACAGTAGAGACACTGCTGCCCATGTAGAGCCCCAAGCTCAGTGGCTGCCTGTCATGTGCACACTTTGGTCTGAGCCATCACCACTGACAACAGGGTAAAAAGCTCACTGCCTCTTAATGCTGTGACAAATTTTAGCCAATACCATCAGACAACAGGAAAATGCTACAGGTATAAAACTTGGAAAAGGGAGAATGAGACTGTCTCTTATAGCAAATGACATAAACTAAAAACCATATATACAATAAAAGAAGACAGCAAGACTACATGTAACACAGCATATATATAATAATACATGTGTATGCATCTGACAAGAAAAGGAAACAAAGACCTCATTTATGTTATAACAACAAAGAACGTCTAAATACATTTATCAAGATATTAAGTAAACTGCAGATAAGGCAAACATTTGGGGGGATTTATTACTACATATGTACCATACAAATAACTGCATTTATTGTGGGGAAGTTTATACATGTATATAATATATCAAATTGTTTTTCATCTCCTTTCCCTTCTTCCTCCAACTCTTTTCCTTCCTATTTTCAAAAGCTCTATATCCACTTTTTCAATTCCTGGTTTATCCCTTTTTCCTTCCTTCCCCCACCTACTCCCTTCATCTCTTATTCCCTTTTTCATTTGAAAAAGATCTCCCTATTTTCTACTTTTTTGTTGTTGTTTATTTATATTTTGGGTTTTTCATGTAAAAAAATGACCTAGTATTTAAACCCTGTATGTCTGATTTATTTCATTTAAAACTTCGGTCAAGAGATGCATCTATTTACCAATGAATGCCTCATATATTCTTCTTTATAGCAAACAGTACTCTATCATACCACATTTTCCTTATCCATCCATTAATAAATATATAGGCGGTTTCCAAGATCTAGCTATTATGAACTGTGCTGCTATAAACACAGGTATGCATATATCATTGTAATATGTTAATTTAAACTCTTTGGGGAATATATCTGGAAGTGCAAATAGCTCAGTGAAATGAAGTTACTACTTATAGTTTTTTGAGAAATCGCCATATTGATTTGCATAGTGGCTGTACTAGTTTAGTCTCCCCAACAAGGTAGAAGGGTCTGTATTTCTCCTGCATCCTTGGCAACTTCTGTCAGTCACTGATTTCTTAGCGCTAGCCATTCTTCCTGGAGTGAGATGGTACCTTAGCGTTGTCTGAATTTGCATTTCCCTAACCAGTCAGTGATGATGTATATCTTTCATATATTCATTGGCCATCTGTACTTCTTAGAAGGGTCTGTTTTTTACAGGTAACCATTTTTGGCTGGGCCTTTTATTTAGGGGGATCTAATCCTCTGGAGATCTTTATATATTATAGATGTTAGCCTTCTGTCTGAGGACTAGCTGGCCAAATTTTATTCCCATTCTGTTATCTCTTCATATTGATTGTTTCCTTTGCTGCACAGAGATTCTCAATTTGATATACTCTTATTTTTTTTGATTCTCAGTATTATTTCTTACGTTATTGGGGTTTTGTCAATCAAGTCTTTGCCCATACCTATGTTTTCAAGAGTTTTACCTATTTTATATTCCATCATCTAGTGTTTAACATTTAGATCTTTGGCCCATTCTGATTTTAGCTTACTTCATGGTGAAATATACAGACCTAGACTCAATCTCAATTTTCCCAGTACCATTTATTAAAGAAGCTATCTTTCCTCCAGTGTGTATTTTTGGCTTCTTATTCAAAGATCAAGCAGCTAAGGTCATGCCTGAGGTTGTGTCTGCTTCCCTACTGATCCACATATCTGTTTCTGTACAAGTACCATGATGTTTATATCACTGAAGCTTTGTAATATCAATTAAAATATGGGATTTAAAAGTATTCCTTAATGATAGAAAACCCAGCGTGAAAAACAAAATATCAACAAGGGAGAGACATACCATGTTCTTGAATAGAAAGAGTCAATGTCAAAGATGTTGATTCTCCCTCAGTTCATTGAGAAATTTAACTATTATCACAACTGTTTTCTTAAACCAGGAGGTTTTATTTCTGGAAATAGAAAGCTAATTTTACATAGAAAAATAAATATGCAGAGGTAGCCAAGAAAAATCAGAAAAATATGAGAAGACAAAAGTCTAAATTTACTGGATATTAAAATATACTTCCCACTCGGGTCCCTTTCTGTCCCTCTTGTAGACAGAAGCTGTCTTTCCCCAAATAAATATATTCTGCTCTCAATATATATATTTTAACTTATCAGATATTTAAAAATCTCAAAACAATGTAAAATTTGTTCATTAATAGAATGAAGAAAACTTCTAGAAACCAGCACAAATGCAGATAAAATTTAGGTAAAATGAAGGCAGCGTCACCAATCAAAGAGCACGCGTGCTGGGAATGGTGGCGCACACCTGAAGCTCCAGCACACTGGGGACTGAGGCACAGAAAGATCACTAGGTCAAGAGCTGTGTTGTCTGTACAGTGAGGCTCTGCCTCAGAAAGAAAACAAAAACAGAAGGAAGAGAAAAAGATAGTCTTTAATTTTTTAATAAATTTAGACACGTAGAAAATTTGGAAAAAAGAAAAATTGGATGTATAACATCACATAATAAACTATGATAAACAGGGGCTGGTGAGATAGCTCGGCAGTCAAAGCACCTGCCTGGCAAACTCAAGGATCTGGGTTCGATCACAGGTACCACATGCCAAGCCAGCCCTGCACCCCAGTGGTGGCACATGCCTGTAATCCCAGGTCTGGGGAGGCTGAGACAGGAGGATCACTGGGAATGTGAGCTGCATAGCAAGACCTTGTACCAATTAAATACATAAATGAACATTAAAAAACAAAGATAAATTATAATAAATTACAAAGAGTCATAGAATGACTTAAATGGTAAAAAATGAAATGGGGGAAGGGGTGCTGAACAAAAGATAAGCAGGAATATTCAATCTCACTAATTATAGTGATTAAAATCCCATTAAAATATATGAGGTATCAAGCTAAAAATATCAATCAGACTGAGAATACCTGAAGGTTTAGCAACACATCATGATAATGAAAATGCAAAGATATAGACAGTAGTGTGGAAATCTAAGACAGTTCAAAGATGCTAAAGAGACCTGGCAATAGTTACTTAAATTATAACAAATCTGATATTTTGAGATGTATCCTATAGATACATGGGTACAGAATTCAAATGGCATATGAATACACTGGCACAGTTTTTAATAGCAAACACCTAAAAATAACCAGAGCCCAGGAATAAAATAAATAATGGTATGTCCATAAATGGAATACAACATAGGTGTAGAAAAAAGAATAAAGAATATTTCCATGACTTCCTTCCTTTTTTTTTTTTGGCCCAGGGATCTAACTCAGGACCTTATGTTTGCCAGACAGGTGCTTATGCTGCTGAGCTATCTTCCTGGCCCTTCTCATGATTTCTTATCAGCAGGTCTCTAGTATATTTTGTTATACAGAGCAAGTATCCCTTATCCAAAACAGTTGGGACTATAAATGTTTTGAGATTCAACTATCACTGTATTTGCACATAACTGATTGGGTGAGAATGCTAAATATGAAAATCCACAATCTGAAATTTTTTGAGCAGTGTGTTAGTATTCAGGATCATGGGCATTTTACTAATTTGTATTAGTATCCAAAACGTTATAGATTCTAGACTATTATGAATTTCAGGCTACAGGTACTAAACCTGGGTAGAGGTAAAGCAAGGAGCAAAATAGTACACATAACATGATAACTTTCAGTAAGAAAGGAATAAATAAAACTACTACATAAACTGAGCAAAACTAGAAGAATAAACAAACAAAAGAGACCCATAGGATGGTAAGATGTGAAAGAAGCCAGGTATAGACACAACAGCTCTAAATAGCTCTTGAGTTTTTCTATGTACAACTGTATGTTTTTCATGGTGCTATGGGTGGATTCCAGAGCTTCGTCCAAACTAGGCTTCTCTCCACCACAGAGGTACATTCCCAGCCAATAATTTTTGTTTTTTGAATCTTAAAATATATAACCTAAAAATAAAAATGTTTAAGTTAAAGAAAGTACTTCACAGAAAGGCTCAAAGCTCTTACCTGAGAAGGGACACTTTTTGGTGGCTCTATGCGAATAGAAGGATCCCACTCACCCGGAGGGAGGACAGTTACTTGATCTAAGAATTCATCAATTCCAGATAAAAGATCATTTCTGTCTTTTGCTTTATAAGCTACATCATGAAAAATCTAAAGAAAAAAAATTGAGATAAAGATTTTAAAGATGAAAGGAAATTCTATACTTAGCACATCCATTTTAGATATTATTCACAATAAAGATCAATACCTAAACTCTTACTTCAGGCAGGTACTACTACCAAGCCCTGGCTATCAACTATACACATTACTTACTTATTAGATGAGTTAACAGTAACAAACAAAACAGTGATGTGGTAAGACACAACAATTAAATTTTGTACAGAAAATACTTTGAATAATTCATTAGAGAATCAAATACTATGGCATGTAATACCATTCTTCTTTAATTCCAAATGATTGTAGTATTTTTTTACTGAGAGAGAGAAAAAAAGCACCCACCTGCTGGGCAAGTGCAAGATCCTGAGTTCAGTACCCAGTACCAAAAACAAATACAACTGAAAAACTTAATATTGGTCTTATGACACTTAAATGTTATTTATCCTGAGGGAATGAGCATAGGGATGTACACAATTTATTTGATGAAAACTATCTTCTGGTTACGTACTATTTGGTAGAAATAATTCTAAGCATTATAGTACAGAGTAACAAGGTGAAGTCCTTGTACTCAAGAATCTTTCTGAAGTTGTGTGTGGCCCTCACCTGTTAATCTTAACCCCTGGGCAGCTGTGGTAGGAGGATCTCAAATCTGAACACAGCTTGGGAAACTCAGGCTTAGCAAGACTCTGTCACATTTTTTTAAAGGGCTGGGAGAGTCTGGGAGTGGTGGCACATACTTCTAATCCCAGCGCTGGGGAGGATGAAAACAGGAGGATCACTACGAGTCCGAGCTGAGTAGTGAAACCCCTGTACCAAATACATAAGAGGGGGGAGGGTTTGTGAATACAGTTTAGTGTAAAGGTTCCAGGACCAATCTCTAGTATCATTGCCAAAACATAAATAAATAAATAAAATAAAAATACCTTTTTATTAGGAGAAAAGATAGCTAAACAAGTTAAATAAAAAACATAACTGCAGGTAATGATAAATGATCTAATAAAAAAATATAGGGTACAGAAAGGAAAGCTTATGGAGAAAAATGACAGAAAATAACACAGTACTGACATCAATGTAATTTTAAGCTCATTGTGAGAGAGAGAAACACCACAATTTCATAATTACTACCTAAGTCAAAAGATGTTTCTTTACCTCATCTGTCATGAGGGTGGCTATAGATCTGCCAATTTCATGATACTGTGGTGCCTTGCCTGCTGGACCCAACAACAGAAACAAAAACCTGAGGGAAGAGCATGATGCATAAATTTAAATTAAAAATGAACAACATATACACAAAAACCTAGGCAGTCATTTTTAAAAATCATTAGACCATAAACACAGAAACACTGTACGCAGCCCTTTTCCCAATCCACATGAGAATCACTAGAACACCAGCAAGTAGTCACTACAGGCATTTGAGACTAACTTCCTATTATCACTTCACAATTCTTTAGGGCAAAATAGTAATTAAAATATAAGTATTTTTTGTTCAAATTTCTTATCTATAATGTTTTGGATTAGACTAAACAAACCTCATCTCAGCAGATGACAAATATACTCTCTCTATAAAATGACCAGCAACCCCATTAAATACATAAAAATAAATAAAATAGTGAAGAGTACATATGCACTGCTGGTAGGGGTAGAACTTGGTGGTGACATCTATAATACACTAAAACTAAAAAAGTATATGCAAAAACCGTACAATCCCTCAAATTATAATTCTGAGAAAAAGTTTTAATATGTAGACATGAGATTTTAGTCATCTAATTCTTCCGGAAAGAAAAAACTTTTTGAGAGGCCAGGAGAAAAAGTGCTTCCCTGGCAAGCGCAAAGGCATGAGTTCAATACCCAGGTCTGCCAAAAAAAAAAAAAAAAAAAAGAATTTTTATTTATAACTCCACATTTAACATCAAAACTTTCATTATTCTAGTGACTACATAAAAGGTATTTAACTTCTTCCTTAGTTATATCCTAGTTAATATTAAAGTAAAGAAATAATATTTGCATTCATTCCAGGTGGCACATGCCTGGAATCCCTACATTCAGGAGGTTTAGGCAGGAGAATCTCCATGAGTTCAAAGCCAACTTCACCTGCATAGTGAGACTCTGCCTCAAAACAAAAGAGAAAATACCATACTCTGCCTAAGTATAGGACTTATCCTACTTCTATGGAAATTTACACATGAACTCTATGTTTTCCTCACTTATCTCAATATATCACTAATGAAAACTTGGTAAAGCAAATTAAGTACTAAACATTTCCTTCAGCTCTTCTTTTTCCTTTACAGTTACATATAAAATAGTAACAGAAAATATTTTAAAAATAAATCTCACTTATTTAAAATTCCAAAGCTGGCAAACTAGACTATCCCTTCTATAACTAATAAACTGATTATTCTTTATAATAAATCTGTAAGATATTACACTTGGCTTAACTTTTCACTTGGAATGTAAAACAAGCAGAAAATCTTTATCAGTCCAGAACAGAGCTGTATGCCTACTTCAAAGGCATTATTACATTTAATCAACTAAAGTGTCTTCATTTCACAAGTAAAACTAAGAAAATTTAAGTTACGACAGAGTACTACTTGGCCATAAGGAATGATAGATTTGAGACTTATAGGTGATTGGGTACAACTTGAGACCACACTCCTTATTGCAGTAATTCAGACTCACATACATAAAAAACAACAAAACATTAAATGAGACTTCACCCCCGTCCCACAAAAAGTTAACTGGCAAATATTCAACTCTAGCTGAATCTGACTCCAGTGCTTGCACATAAATTCTGATAAAATGGAAAAAAGCAAACCAGGACTACTAAGACAGCTCGGCTTTATAGCATATGCTTGGTATATACAGAGTTTAGGTTCAATCCCCAGCACAGTAGGCACACGTGTGCGCTCACACAGACACACACACACACACACACACACGCACACAGATCAACTATGTAACCCAAAGCTACCAAGATACCAAACTTCTTATAAAGGTACAAGGGAAATTTTTTTCCTAAAATAATTTTCTTTTTTCTTTTCTAACTTTGGAGAAAAGCTAAATCTAACACTCAAAACAGGCTGGTACAATGACCAAACATGAGCAATGAAAAAATGCTTCTTGATATAAAGCAAGATATTTGTTCTTTTGGTAGATAAAAATGTTTGAACGTGCTGAGAAAACATGAATTGGAACTAACTTCTACCTTGTAGGAACAGGAACCTCAGTCAACCCCGAAAGGAGTACAGCAGGAGCCAGTCTCACAAATGCAATTATAGGTCTTTCCAAAAAGTCTACTTCTCCCACCAGGACATTGGATGCCTCAGCGCCCGTGGGAATTTTCCTCATGAAATTCATGTCAACCTATTGACAAATAGTTAAAAATAAAGTTTTAATGGTATTTACAAAACTATTTAAAAAGAAACAAGAAAGAAAAAAATGCTTTTAAAGACTATCTGCTATGCAAGCCTTGATCTAAAAAACTTATAAATACCAAATCTAAACAAACACAGAGCATGAAATAGACAAGTACAAAAAGCAAGCAAAGTATTTATCAATACCACTGTTGTAACTATCACAATCTTTACTACTTCAGAAATTTAACTATCAGACATAAAACTTGGGAAATTTTTCAATGAATATAGCATTATTCATTAAAAACTATTCAGGACATAGTTCACAAACTAGCAATGATTTGTGAAATTATACACAGCACTAAAACATATTCATAATTTTCTATGGTTTTAACCTTAGAAACAAATTATTTCCTTTATATATGTTTAGAGGTGTCCGTTTTAAAAATGCTAATGTCCCCTAATATTTTTGTTAAGTAGAAAAAGTGTTATATACAACTAAAATCTATAGCCCTTACTGATTTAGATGTATGCTAATGCCATAACTGAAATTTAGCTGCCTGTGTATAATTACAAGGAAAAGGTTACAAACATGATACTAACTTATGTCAACTTCTTCATTTATACAGTTTACACATCACTAAACAACCACTTGCTAGCTATTAAAAAGAAAACCAGCACTTACAGCGGGCCTCTTGAGTCCCACACCCAGTGTGCCACAACTACAGTGCCAGGAGGCAGACTCCTGCTCAACAGGAGACAAGGCAGGTACACAAGGAGAGGCCAAGTAAAAAAAAGTAAAACGTGACAGAGGAACAAAAATAAACGGCAACTGCCATGTCTAGAGGCGATCTATATTGTAAATTACATGGACTTACACATTCATTCAACAAAAATAAACCACCATTTAATTATGAATACTTTCCATTTTATTTAAAATACAAGCACTGCAGTAAAAGTATAATCAGAGAACTATAGCTGCAACAGCTTTCCACATAGCTAAATCCCCCATTGTAACACTGTCCACAATTTTAGGGTGTGAGATTCAGCAAAATTATAATGCAAGGCATTAAACTTCTTTGATACAAAATGTAACTTGAAAGCCTCACATGACAGAATAAAACGCTCAAAATAAAACAAAACCTTGCTTGATATGTCATAATTAATAAATATAAATAGCAGTCCACTGAAAAATTATAATATCAATCATGCCACAAACTAGATGCCAAAATAGGTATCATCCTGCAGCAAAGTAATATTACAAAAAATTATAATGGATTCATAATGTATATTTTAAATGCCGTTGTAATTTAAGCTGATTTTTGCCCTGCTCTTTTGAAATAAGCCTTTTTTTTTCTATTTCAACTAAACTACTCATCTAACAAAAAATTACATATTGAGATAGTTTTTTAAATCCATGCCTAGCATGCTGTTTCCCCATCCTACCATGGGGAAACACCGACCTATTCCCCAGTGGCATTCCAGAGATTACTAACAGCATAGGACAGTAACTGCGATCACAGTACAGCCCAGAAGGCTGATTGAACATTACAGTACAGTGCTGTAACATTCCCAGAGTTGACCTTTCTAGTGGGGCTGCTCCAGAACAAATTACTGCATTTCAAAAGAGACCAAAGTTTCAAGATATCTATAAGTAAGTACAGACAAAAATACCTTATCATGTAATTATTTTTTTCAGGATTGCTAAAGATAGTAAAGCATAAGAGTTTTTCAAAATCTTAGAGGTTCTTTCACAATTTCTGATTTTTAACATATTATAAATACCACATGCAGATACGTAAATTGCAGTCTACTGAAAAATTTTAATGTTGTTGATGTCACAAACTCCCATCTCTCAGTAATAATTATGAAATGAAATGAAAATGTGTATTAATGACTAAATTACCTTGCTGAAATCAACAGTACTATTTTCTCTGCTTCCTCCACTTCCATTACCTTTAATTTCTCCACTTTTACTATTGTCCAAGTTTCCAGGAGCAGACTGTGGAGATGCTAAAATACCTGCATTTAAGATAAGACACAATTCCAAATTAATGAGGAAATACTCACTTTGTAGAAACTCTGCTCATATCCTGAAAGTGACAGTTATAAAAGCAAATGTGCAAAGTTTAAAAGAGTGCCAAGTGTTAGTATCATACCAGCAAAACTAGAAAAATATTTTAAACAACGATAAAGCTATACATATTAATAATTAAAATAACTGGAATTTACAAAAATGGGGATGTTTTGAAAGAATAAAGTGAGTCAATATGGTACTAGAAAAGATGGAAGAAAAATTTAAGTCTGATTACCACTGTGAATATCTATTTGGGCTGACCTGAAGGACCCTTAAGCTTACTTAGTGTGGTTAAACCAGTAACTTCACAAATTCTCTAGCAATAGGTGTAACTGAGAAAAGTTACTTTCCTAAGATTAAAATTCATTGTAGTATTCACATCTGTAATATCCTACTGTCATTATGTCTTAGAAATACAACTGTAAAATGTTTTATGATATAAACATAAAGACTAAAGGTTTTATAATCCAAAATGTTGCTGTCATTTAACTCCTTAACCTATGATTCAAATGTAGCTAATAAACCTAGTTTGTGTTTTATGATAGTTGTTTGGATTACAATGGTAAACACAAGATCAAGTATTAGTACATCCAATTCAAGTGACATTCAACAGCATTTCACACCAATCACCTAAAAATACTTCTTAGTACATTAACCATAGTTAGCAATACAAGTTGTGCAAAAGTTCAAATTAGCCAGCTACCATGGTGCAAGCCTATAATCCTAGCCCTGAGAAAAGGTGAAGCAGAAGGAGCCCAAGTTAAAAAATTAGTAAGAATATCACAAAGGTACTAGTGACATTAATTTAATACTACTTTTAATTGCTCATCTGTGTTCATTCTGTGGATGTAGGGGCCGGAAGCAGTGGGCAATTTAGCAAGACCCTGCCTCAAAATAAAAAAAAAAAAATAAAAAAAAGGATGTGTAAGAAACTCTGTGGAAAGTCCTTGGGCTCAAGCCCTAGTATCTATCTCTCAGCCAACCAATCAATCAATCAATCAATCAATCAAAAATACATTACACACATTTATACCACGAAATGTACCTTTTTTTCCAAACACTAAAGATTTTCTAAAATAAGAATATAAGCTAATTAAGCTAATTAATATTCAAAATACTGAATATCATATCTACTAAAATATAACAAAATTAAATTTTAATTGTTCTCTTCAAACAATCTAGTGAGCCACAGAAATTCAGTTAAAATTGGCCTTGTGGATAGTTGCCTCTGAAATTAATACTGGTAATCAAATTCTAGAATTTTATTTTTCATTTTTTAAAATGTATTTATTTTTTCCATTTATGTATTTGGTACAGCATCTCACTACACAGCTTGGACTTGTAGTGATCCTATTTTCAGCCTCCCCGCACTGAGATTACAGATGTGTACCACCACACCCAGACTCATTTGTCACTTCAGCGTGCCCCAGGGGCAGGGCCAGCATGGCATACAAGACCAGGGATCAAGCCGGGCATGCCTGTAATCCCAGCACTCGGGAGGCTGAGGTAGAAGGATTGTTGTGAGTTCGAGACCAGCCTGAGCTACAAAGTGAGCTTAAGGCCAGACTGAACTGCATAGTGAGACCCTGTCTCAAAAAGACAAAAAAAAAAAAAAAAAAAAAGACCAGGGATCAAACCCTGGTCCCTGCACTTGCCAAAGTAGGCATTTAGTCTGCTGAGCTATCTTGCAGCTGTGAAGTTCTCAAATTTTAAACATATTAGATGTACATGATGCATTTAAGAGATTGTTTTTAAGAGTTGTACAACAAATTATAGCTAATGAATACTAAAAGTAAGATATTTGGGATTACTGAAGTCAATCATGAAGGACTCTTAAATACTTTTCTATTAAATACATAAGCTATCTTTATAACTTTGTAAATCTGAGTATGAAATCACCTGCTATCCAGCATTGT
Organism: Ctenomys sociabilis; assembly: GCA_004027165.1. Classification (NCBI taxonomy): domain Eukaryota; kingdom Metazoa; phylum Chordata; class Mammalia; order Rodentia; family Ctenomyidae; genus Ctenomys; species Ctenomys sociabilis. The sequence goes on along the minus strand of PVKA01004003.1, from coordinate 10,592 downwards.
ACTTATTTTCTGAACAAGTTAAACAGTACTGAAATGAAAATTATTTCCTAGAGCAAGCCATTTTTCATAATAGTTAGCATGAAAAAGTTAAGACTACGCTTTAATTTTTGTCTCTAACCATCTGGAATAACATCCCTTCCTTGTCCATGGAGAATGAATTAAGCAGAATTTTCAAATGGGTTCCACCTATTCCCATACAAGAAAACCAGTAAGAATATCACAAAGGTACTGGTGACAACTGTAATCTAATACTACTTTTAACTGATTAACTGTGTTCAATCTGTGGGTAAAGGGGCTAGGAGCAGTGGCTTGTGTGCCTGCCTAGCAAACACAAGGTCCTAAGTTGGATACCCATTGCAAAAAAAAAAATCTGTGAATGTATAATCAAAAGAATATTCAATTCTGCACATAGTTTTACAAATAATCAGAGCCACCAGATTGTTTGGGAAAAAAATGAGAAAGTTGTAGACAAAAATAACAATACAGTAGGAATAGTTGAATGAAATAATAGGGAACTAAGCTTGGAAAATATCATCTGAAGTCAATTGGCTAACTGGCCTTCTTGAATCTGTCCCTTCATCAAAAATCAACATAGAAGTTGCATATTAAGTGTCTCCCACCATCACCCTCTCTGTGCAGTCCTTCCAAACTTCAGCTAAATGGAGGCTGTTTCCTTAACCAGTACAACCTCCCTGCTCTTACAAGCAATTCCTAATGCCCAAAATTAAGATACCTCTCAAAGTATGTTTCATCACCCCCTCAGAATATTTTTCATCATTAGGACAGATGACTCAGAATAATTGTATTTCTTTGGGGGAGGGAATTTTATATATATATATATATATCAATGGGATTTCAAAACCGTATTCTATTAAACCTATTATTTTTATCTTGTGCTTTTTTCTTAAATAGCAAATTTAATTGGAAAGGACAAATCAAAGATTTCACAGTTTTCTGTCATTAAAATGTTAGATGCAGCACAGCAGAGGCTCTCACCAGAGAAGATCATGGCCCTGATACACTTGGCTGCCTGAACTACGGAAAGCAAGTGGCAGCTTGTGCAGAGACCAGAGATGCTGCATAGATACCTACGAAGTGCTGCCCTCTCCCACCAAGCCATGCAGCAAAGACCCATCCAGCCCTTATCATTAACAGTGCCAAGGCTGAGAAATGAGTTAGAAGAAAGCAGTTACAGATAACAGAAGCAAAGTCACCTTTTTTACACACTATGCTCCAAAGAATATCTAATCCACTTTTTTTTATAACTTTTATTTATGTATTTGGTCAGGGTCTTGCTATGCAGCTCAAACACCTAGTGATCCTCCTGTTTCATTCTCCCCAGCACTGAGACTACAAGCATGCACCATCACACCTGGTTTTGGTAGCCAGCAGGGTGCAGGACCAGCACAATGCAAAGCCAGCACGGCATGTGGTACCGGGAATTGAACGTGGGAATCGAACCTGGGTTCTTGCGCTTGCCAGGCAGACACTTACGACTACTGAGCAGTCTCCCCAACCCCTCCACTTTCTTTTTTAACACAGGTATACACAAATGCTGACTCTCTCATGGCAGCAGTCTCTCCATAACAATGCTGAGGTCACTTAATCTCTAATATAAGGAAATTCTGTTGGAATTTCTAAGTGCCTATGAGCCAGAAGTAAACAGGAAATAATACACTGCTGTTCCTATGACTTCCTCAGTGCTTACTGATCTTCTGCAGCTGTCCTCTTAAATACTAATTATAAGCTTGTTCTTGTCTTTAGAAATTCAGTCTTCCATTTTAATTTATTTTCAAAAAAAGAAAACTTTTAAATCTTATTGCCAAAAAATAAGGAAAAACATTACGTTCCTCAATTCTCAGTCAACTGCTCTTTATACCCTAAGCATGGACTAAATAAGCCATTACAAACCTATGGATTGCTGCCTTTATAATAAAAGTATAATTCCATATTATTTGTAACACAGAGGCTGATTAAAACAAGAAATGTTCAGTGTTATTCAATAATGTAATAAAGATAAAATAAGTATGTTTAAATCAACTTTATTAAAGGATGAAGAAAAAGATAGCTTTTTAATATGGTGATTATTTCTGAATAATTACTTTCAGGTTTTTACTACTCCTTAATATTCACTATTAAACTTTGTTTTTCATGAATTACTAATAAAATTTATATTAAAATACTACACTATAGGGCCAGGAAGATGGCTCAGTGGAATAAGCACTTCCTCGGCAAGCACAAGGACCTGAGTTCAATCCCCGGTTCCGCAAAAAAATAAATAAAATAAAATAAAATAAAAAATAAAACACTACACTATAGATTAAGTTGTAAGGAGATCTGATTAAGTTGTAAGTCGCTCTGAGTTCAAACCTTTGATTATTTACAATGTTCCTTTATTATGTCTAAGTAATTTTTCAGCTATAAAGTAAGAATATCAACCTCGTCAAATTATTGTAATAATCAGAAATACTGCATCTGAGAAGTACCTCTCATTGTGTCTAGACAAACTATAAAACCAAGGTAGGTGCAACTGTAATCAAAACTAATGACATAATCACTTAACAATATAATTTTCATTTACATTTTTAATTATAATTAAATGTACTTATCGTTATTGGACAAAGCCAACAGAAAGAGGTCTTTCACACAGTGCAGAAATACAAGGACCAGCAGGCGCAGGATTGCATGCTTTTCATTACTAGTTGTATGATCCAGGAACGTTAACTGAATTTTTGAAAATAGGTAGGTGTACCTAACTCACAAAAACTTGCATACTGAGTAAGACAATATAGTAACTAAGCAGCCTCTGAAGTGTTAGATATCAGAAGGCTGGAAAAGTGTGTAATATGTGATTAAAACTTACTGGCATGTATCAGGTTAATGCTTAGCCAAAGTGTGAATAGCCACTAAAGGGTACTTTTTAAATAAAATTTAGGTGGAAAGATGTACATATAATCAATGTGTAAGGTCAAAAACTATAATTTATAGCCCTTAAATACAATACACTATAAAAAGTTTCAAATACTAAGAAATAATTTATTTAATTCACACAGAAAGTAACCCACTCCTAACTGTAAGAAATTTGATTCTGAAAACATCAAGAAGTTTCATATTAAAGATATATGTGCCCTTAAGATAAAGGACAACTGGGCCAAGTAAGATAACTCAGCACTTAAGCACCTGCTTCGGCAAGCTTAGGGACCACATGCTGCACCAGCCCCATCCTCAGGGTGGGCTGAGCCAGCTGAAAAAAAAAAAAAAAAAAGAGAGAGAGAGACAGACAACTAAAATTTGTTCAGAAATGTAATACTGATCTTAAAAGAATTATGATTCCAAGCAGTTCAATATTAGCAGTTCAATGTCTCTGAACCTTAATCTTCAGAGACAAAAATGAAATGATCCTTTTCTGTTAAAAACAAAAACCTGTTATATATTCCATGGAGGGCAATCAAACAGATGGCGACTAGCGATCCCTTTCACTATCTTTACATTTGCGCGCTCATTCGTCTTATGAGCTAACTGCATAAGAAAAGATGTCATTCTTTAAAAAAATATGGTTGGCTAAAATATTAATTATAAGGAATCAGTATGTTTCCTGAACTACATTCTAATGCCTTCACCCACTAAAATTTTAGTGAAAATGTTGGAAAGAGATTAGATTATACGTGGTTTTCTCTGTAGTCTTTTTATACTTACATTTTTAATAATTCTAATCTACAACATACTACAAATAAAAAAAAATCATGCAGAAGTCAAAATAAATTACAAGTGTTATCTACATATGCTGCTCAAGTCATGTGCTTAAAGCATTCCAAGTGCAAGTGATCCAGAGACACAAAGCACCACACATGGAGGACTATGAATAATTGCCTGGAGTTAAGTCAACATTTTCCTCATTCTTCTGCTCCTGGCCCTTCAGAGCTTCTAAGTCTTCCTCGGGTGGATGAATTACTACAGTGGGGATATCATCACTGGCAGGTGAGACCAGTAGCTCTGGGGCCTGAGGCTGACTCTGCTGGAAACTTCTGGAAGTCAGGCGACTGAGGTTAGGACTGGAAGGAGGGCTGTTCTGAGGGGTAGGCACTGGGGTCGTGCACCTCGAGCCTGCAGGGGTTCCAGCTCTTGAAGAAGGAAGAAGGTGGCTGAGAAGAAGAGATAAGGGCGACTCTCCTCTCAATGAAAGGTTTGAGGCAGAGAGACCTGTTCGCAAAGAGTGGCGGGAGGCTGAAAGGCCTTCCCCTGAGATAAAACAAATAAATAAAAACTGATGAAGTTCACTGCAAAAGGCAAATACACAGATACAAAAATCAGTAAGCACTATAAATTACAAGCTTTAAAGGCCTCAAATATCCAGTTCATGCTGTGAGGTTTGGCATGTCAATCAGATTCTTAAATATTAGAAAGTCAGTAAAAAGTTGTTTAAGATGTAATTTGTTCCTTAAACACATAAGGGAGAAAATGATGGGTAACAACATTCTGACAGAAATTACAACCCATAGTATAGCATTTTTAAAAAGGATACTCAATTCAAAGTTATTACTTAAATAATAAACAGCAGATAGAAAAAACAAAATAGAAGAACCCAAACCAAAACTTAACCAGCACTGACAGCTTATATTTAGTATATTTTCCCACATAATACCAAATAACTACAAATAATTAACCACATTAACAGTGGTTGAAATTTCTAACACAAAATTCATATTAACAAATTTACAATATTAAGGTAATAGGACAGGGTTGTACTTTGAAGTAAAATTTACAAAAACAAAAATATTATAGGAATTTTTTTTAAAAGATAACTACAAATTTAAAGGACATTATTGAACATTCTAAAAAGATTCTTAGCAATAAATGTTCTAAGGTGAGTTACTTGCTTCTAACATCACAGATCCATTCAATCAAATATATGCCACCACTGAATTAACTAGGTAAAAGCATTTAACTAACAAAAGCAATAAGATACTAAATCTACAACATTTTAAAAGATCAAGTGTTCCTAAATCAAGTGTTCCTAAACAATTTTTTTGTTGTTTTCGGAAAAACAAGAGAAATCCAAATCCTATTGCCTAAGTCATCAAAGTTACATGCTCAAGAGATCTCACAACTACTGTAACTAGTATTTAATCCATTAACCACTTTTTAGTTAAAACAAGCTACATGCAGAAAAAGTATTAAGTTACAACTACAATAACATGAAAGAATGGCCATTAAAAGAAGACAGCCATTGTCTTATGATTAAAAGTAAACAAAGTAAAACTAGAGAAGAAGAAGAAACCAATGCAAACAAGAATAATAAATTAATAAGACCTTTGGGTAAATTCAATTCATTAAAGTAGAAAATATAGAGAAAGGAAGGTAAACTGTGCCATGTTTAGCTCACTTTTAAGGTAGACAGGTTCACAGATTTTACTTTTATTCTTAAGTTTCCTTAAATATCAGGCATAAAAGTTTTAATGATCATGGTCAAATTAAGCATTGAATGTTAAACTCCATCAGTTGTGGCTGTTTGCTTGTACAACACAAGTCACACTATCATTTCAGGGAAAGAAAATGAACAGAAAGACACTGCGTCCCACATGCATTGTAACTGTGATCCACACAAGCGTTGGGCAAAGGTAGGAGCTGCAGGCAATAATGACCCTCATAAGCTATGCTTATCTTCAGCACCTGAGCTCTAGGTCCATCGCCATCACAGTTGATGGAGTCCTCCCCCTCAGACAGAAACAAACAGGGCAAACTTCTCGGTGTGTCAGCCTAAGTCACTGACAGAGTCGGGAAATGGTTACAAAAGCAATGTCTTCCTCTGGAGGTCGATAGAAAGCTAGACTCTGTACAATGGGTCCCAGCCATTCCCCACAGCTGTAAGACCCTTAAGGGCAACACAGGTAATGTCATGAAATTATATAAAGAGTGGTGAAATAGGAAACCAATCCCAAACTACTGGATTGTGCCAATTGTGTATATACAGTGTATTCAGCAACCAAAAAGAAAAAAAAAAAATTAAGAGTTTATGCCTTTTTAATCAATTATAAAAAGTGAAATCTTAATACAAAAAAGTAATTCAAGGTAAATGAATGTAACAGTTTAAGTCAGAAGAAATTAGTCTGTGTCATATTAACAGTAAATGCTTAATTTTTTTCATCCAAGTGATTCCTACTTTAAACAACAACAAAGAAACTGTTGTTTCTTTAAACAACATTTTAAAGAAAGCTATTTCAGAAATAACATTTTAAATGGCACACACAGTACTACATAAAAAAGAACCAAAAAAATCACTAATTATCTGGAAATAGCATCTTTCTTTCCCTGTGTTAACTGTAATATATTAGAGTGCTGTTAGAAAAGAGTTAGCAAATATTGGGTGCCACAACTTATCTCACCATTCCTTTCAAGCAAGTGAGGGTCAGAATGTTTCTTGCCTATATCCGCAAAAGATCGAACAAGCGGAATCCGACTGGTAAATCTTTTCTCATTTTGATGGTGATGTCTCTTCAGGAGAGCTTCTCTCACATTCTCTCTTATGGACTCATCTAATTGACCAGAAGCTATCATGTTGTCTAACACCATATCTGTTTAAAGGAAAAATAGTATTGCTATCAGAAAAACGAAACAACTGTAACAGAGATTAAACTCTAAATATCTCTAGAAAGTATTATGCACTCTAATGCTAAATAATGCATGCATAAGTGTCAACATTATCCATATAATAAAGTGCAAGTTACAGACACCCCTATTTTATTGTAAATACCATCATTTACAAAGCGGCTACTCTTACACACTAATGGCTTTCCCACTGATAACAGCACCTTCCTACATGGATGCAAAATATTCTTTTTTGTTGAGTTTTAATATTGGCTTCTTCAAATATGAAGCTCATCTCATACCTTCCCCTAAGCTGTTCTCCTAGATAAATACATGGACTTACTCCTTCCATCATTTATTCTCAACTGAGTGGTACTCACTACATATTGGGAATACAGCAGTTAGCAAGGCAGAGCACATCTTTTCCAGAGGTAGAAAAACCAATGAGAAAAATAAATAAATTGTCATGAATAAGTTCAAAGAGGAATGAGGTTATCACAGGTTGTGACAGCACTGTAGGAAATGGTGACTACACCATTTTTAATTAATAAACTATACATAAAGAGTTTTAAATAGTAGCACTAAATTGAGATCATTTTAAAAAGTTCAATTTTCAATACTGTACAATTACTCTTAAAAAAAAAAACCAAAAGAACCAATCCCACAGGTAAATTCTAAGGACCCAGTGATGACAGCTTACTATCACATGAACTCCGTACTACCACCACACTTACAAAAATATGTACCACAGTGCTGTGTGATAACTGCAAAGCCCAAGTAAAATCCAGATGTTCACATTCAATAGTCCTCACACTGACTCAGTTTTTAATCATTCATTTTAGTAATGACTTCAACAACTTAAACATCTGTAGCACATGGTCAAATTCAACACTCAGGTAAAACTAAACTCTGAGAAATCCCAGCTAAGCTTATGGTTCTCTAGACAATCAAACATGCATGTTTTTCTTTTTCTAAGGAAACAATTCACAGCAACAATCACACTGTCAAATTCATTACAACTTCATTTGATATTGGCTTTGAGGATTTATAGTCAGTGGCCAAGTAACTGTATCATAGCTGCCTTTTCCCTCTTCCTACACGGCACATGATCCTTCAAATCTCTCTCCATTTCCATACTATACCTACCACAATCATCAATTTCTTGCTTGGATTATTCAAAGAGAGCAACTAGAGAACTTGTTTCGAACCTCTTTCTAATCCAAAGGCTGAGTGTGGGGGTATATGCCTAAAATTCCAGATACTGTACCTGTGAGTTTAAATAAAACAGGAGGATCATCAGTTTATAGCCACCCAAAGGCAACCTATACTGTATTGGGAAAATAATCTTCCTGAGGAATACCTCATGATCACAACAGTCCCCAAAACTTAAAAACCAGAAATGCTGTCAAAATAGCTATCAAATAAAATCTATTTGTTTATCTTGCTAATTCAAGGCTACTGATAATGCATCTTTATTTTCTCAACATGTTTCCTACAAATGTTCAAGAAATCTCTGTGCTTTTGTGAAACTGAACCATGCCTACTTCTAGGTCTCTAGACTTTGCCTCCTGCTCTACCTCTTCCTTAGAACACTTTTATTTGCACTATCTGTTCTTATTGCAGGTACTTAGTCAATGAATAAGCTGTCCAATTAATGCTCTTTGTTCTTTTTTTTTTTTTTTTTTTTGGTGGAACTTGGGATTGAACTCAGGCCCTTGTGCTTGCCAGGGAATCACTTAAATTAATGCTCTTCGTAAATCTTCCTTTGACAACTTGTTCAAAAAGGAAAAACAAAAACAGAAAAAAGAACCTCTTTTTTCCAAATTTCCAGAAAATAAACTCTATTTATTCATGACAACAGTCACTGTCTAATTTGTACTTCTTTTCTAAACTTGTCTAAGACAAAAAGTGTTATTTTTATTTGTGGCAATTCCTCATTCCACCTAGGCAGTAAAAGAAGTTCAATATACTATTGCTAAACAAATACCTAAAATGTCACTATTTTTATTATTTCTTTGTTTCCTTGGCATAACATAGGGTTTTACAATATAACCTATCCCTATTTTTCTACAGTGGCTCTGACTTTAATAGTAGCTGGCTGTGTGTCTCTTAGGCTGCACCTGGAGAATACAGGAAGCAATTTTTGTGCTAACACAAAGGGCAAGGTGTGTGCACACAGGCAAAAGGGTCAAACTGGGATTTTTACCTACATAATGGTCTGGCTAACAGATTTCGCATTATGTTTTACCTGAGCATCACAAGGGGTAAAATATACACACACAACTTCTCTGTTTAATAAACGTGTATTTTATCCTAATGGAATGTGGGTGTGATTCAATAAGTAGCTGTGCCTGAGAAAAGCAAAAATTCACCTTAGCAGCCAAACAGCAAGGTGTGTACAGAAGCTCCAAAGCAACAATACATAGTTCTACCCATGAAATGCTCAATGCTAAACTTCCATGCATTTAGAATTTTTTTCAAAACAAGTTTTCTTTTGATTTTTCTGATAGAAACAGCCCAATTCATATAATGGAAGAAAAACCAGATTTACAAGTTTTGGATGAAGAAGAAAATGAATTATCGGATTACTCTTGCATGGATAATGAAGATGGTAATAACTTTGCCACTGGCCACTAGAGCTAAAGTTCTTGTGACAATGAAATGAAATGAAATGAAGTAAGAACCAACCAATAGAGACACAGGGAATGTAAACCTTCTTGATTCAGATAGAAGAAAGAAGCAATGTAAGCAAGTATTTAGTGAAAATGGTACAAAATGATTACACAACCAAATACAAAGGTCCAATATTAGAACTAGGCACAAAAATATGGTAAGGATCTTTGCAGGGCTGAAACCTATTGGATGGAATGCCAGTACTACCATTCAGTATTAGAAATTGTATCAAACAAAATGCTACAAGATATGAAACACACAAACGCTTGAATACAAGGAAAATGTTCAGTATGCATCGATAGCCATACTCAAAGATGTCTTTACTATGACACTACTCACTATCTGAACTGAAAACATGCAGTAGGACTTTCTCTCAGTAACTGCAGGAATGTAACACAGAAAAGTGGTGATGGGTTTACAGTTCCAAAAGTGGGTGTGGGCTTGAGGTTTGTAGAATAACAAGACACTGAAAAGAATTGGTTTCCTTCAGAATTGTCTGAGGTTTGCTAACAAAACCACCAGCCAAGAAAGAAAGAGAATTGACAACATGACTGCTATCTGTTCAAACATGACTGTTTGAGAGATTTGTGGGTAACTGTCAAGCAATTTACACACCGTCTGAATACATAACTACCGATAAACATCTTGCAGCTTTTCCTGGTCACTGTAGCTTCAGACAGTATATGCAAAAAAAAAAAAAAAAAAAGTCTTCAAAATATGACAAAGACTTACTATGCTTTCAATTTAGAAATTTAACTTGAAACTCAGTCACCAGGTCCTTATTCATATAGTAATAAGCTGAACAACGTTGTGAATAACCGACTTGTTGCTCTCATCTCCTAAACTAAATAGAATGTAACATTTGACAGTTGGTTTACCAGTTTTCAATTCATGTTACATTTGCTAACCAAGCACAATCTGACAAGCATAGAAACAGAAATTCCAAATGGATAGCTGCAATTTCAAAACAGAAACTTGTACAGTGCAATCTTCAGATTTCAGAAAGATATAACAATGTCTTGTATATGGCAAACAAAAACAAACTGGCACTGCTAATGTTAATATTGCACTATGATGGAAATATTGCTGGAGAAGCTTTGACAAAATGGAAGCCTGAGATGGTAACTTTCTACAAAAAAAAAATCAAAGGTATCATAGATTTATTAATGAGTTATGCAGCAACTATGATACCACTCAAAACATGAAGTGTTGGCCAGTGGTTGTGCTTTATCTAATTTTAAACATGTCTGGCAAAGTTTGATAGTTTACAAGGAAAATAACAAGTGCAAAAGAATGTGTGTGTGTGTGTGTGTGTGTGTGTGTGTGTGTGTGTG
>PVKA01004002.1:28229-103634 GCA_004027165.1 Ctenomys sociabilis | reverse complement strand
TGATGGAGTCCCCTTAGCAGGAGCTACAAGACTTTGTTCTGGAGCAAAATGTGGAAAAACAAAATTAGAGTAAAACCTTGGTCTGCAAGGAACTTGTTCTGCAAGTGTTCCACAAGATGAGCAAACATAGGGCTGGGGAGATAGCTCAGTGGTCTAAGTGCCTGCCTTACAAGCACAAGTACCTGGATTTGATCCCTGGTACCACATGCAGTGCCAGTCCTGGAACCCAGGTTGGTGGTGCATGCCTGTAATCCCAGCACTAGGGAGGCTGAGACAAGAGGATCACTGTGAGTCTGAGCTGCATAGTGAGACCCAGTACCAAATGAATAAAAGTTTTTAAAAAGATAAGCGAACAGCTCTAATAACTTTTTAAATTGTGTATCAGTTATTTAATTAGGTTCTTAGTAAGAAATTTAGAATACTAATTTATGAGGATAAATTCCATTTGTCAGAGCAAAAATGATTGCAAGTAACTCTGGAGCTGAGGAACAGTTTTGATTTTTGCTAAAATCTGTGAATCCACTGCTTTCTAATCCATCTTGCACTGCTCTGAAATATGGCATCTCTCTTTCTCAGTATTGAAGGTCTCATCCTCCTGGTGTCTAGGTTTCTGCAGCTTCTTCTTCTTGAAGTAAGCATCACTGAGGTGTTTGTGGATTTTCACTTTGCTGATATTAATTTTTGTAGAGGTGGAAATGACAAATTTCTGGTGTGTTCTTTGTAGAGCAACATGATTAAGGCTAAGAGGCCCAGGCACAAGTAGCAGGCCACTGTCCAACCGCTTCAGGAAGCCCACTCTTGCCTCTGTGATGCCGGTGAGGATGATCCAGATGGTGCCGGGAGTGATGCCAGCACATCACGTTTCCTCACATGCTGACTGAAGGCTTTCTTGCCATGGCTCAAGAGCTTTTGGGGCACATATTCAGCAGGACAGTATCCATGCATTTTTCAAAGTTTAACCACCCAGGTACCACCATTGTTTTCACCACCAAATGGTTTTGTGATCATAGCAAGAACCTTCTCCTTCTTTTTCTTCTCCACCTTCGATTCAGCAGCTATGTACTTTCTCTCATATAAACCCTTTCTGGAATACATAGCAGATCAGGAGTATCTGCCAATTTCTCTAACCAGGACAGGATCTCTGCTGCAGTGGCACTGCCCCTTCTTGGGCTTTTTTTTGCCTTCACCTTATCAGTGCCACTGGCAGCAGCCTTCTTTGTTTTGGCTTTCTTTTCAGAATCTGGTCTCTCAGTTTTTTCGCCTGCTATATTGCAAGATGGGAGAAAGAACTTCTAATAACATTTAACTTGATAAATAAGGGATCTTACAATACAAACAGTACATTGGGCATCATATGAGCCAGTGGTTGCTCTGTCTGTCTGTATGTCTGTCTGTCTCTCTGCCACCACCTTGCAGGATTATGGGTGATCATCTCCCAAAAACAGGTTACAGAGGAAATCTCAGTTGCAGAGAAAGCAAGAAAAAGATGGAAAAATCTCTCACCACATGAGATTAGCCAATAATTAGCAGTGATTCCATTAATGACAGTAAAGGTCATCTTACACAATAACTCTCCTCTCATCTCCCTCAAAGGTAAGTTCAGGTTAATTTGTTTATTTCTTCTTACATTTTATTTTTTATTATTTTGCATTATATTACAATAGTTTTTATATGAATATTGTGGAGTTGTGGAGCAAAACATCTGAATTTCCATTATTATCACGAAATTTGCTTTGATATATAAGTGCTTTGGATTATAAACATGTTTCTGGAATGAATTACACTTGCAAATCAAGCTTTTACTATGTATTTTTTACATATCTGCATGTATGTGCATATGTGAAATAATTTATAGTTTTTTCTGATAGTAAAAACGGCAATGTATGCATATGACAGAATATTTATATACTTTCATAAAAGTATAAGAAATAACATGAGGTCACCCATTAATCAGGTAACGATATATTTTCAAGATGATTGATGAATGAGGTAACATCAAGACAAGTATTTAGTATGGACAATACACAGCACACACACAATAAAATTCAGAATTTGGAGGATTTCCCACAATCAGGGTTGATTAGGTAAGGACTCAGATTGATATGTTGACTGAAACTCTGGCAGGTTTGCATATCAGATTAAGTTATGCCACAACAACTTAAATATACCACTATCCTGGAAATAATCACTCCCAGAGACCCTGATAATAGCCCAATCAAGTGATACGGATCTCAATATCATCAGCTCTGTGAATGAGAACAATGTGTTGGGGCTTAGCCATTATTTGGCATTGGACCATGAGAAGTGGTTGCTCCCCTCCCAGCTGTGTTTTATAAGCTGCTGTTCCTTTAATCACATGTTGTCCAGATAAACAAAGGCTCTCTCCCAGGGGATTATGATCTTTCCAACTGTACACCTGAGACCCAGGGCCATAACAGCATAGATACCACCAAAAGAAGACAAGGAAAGAGCTGATTTTCCAGCAAATACAGAGCTGAGTCTGTGTGGAAAAGGTGAGGCTTTTCTGAGTCAATGATACCATTCTTTGTAAAGGTACATTCATATGGCAACACAAAGGTGAATGGACAACAGCAAGCAAGGAGATGTATTGACCTGTCCTGATATTATTGCAGACCTAGACCAGGTAATGATCCCTCTGACAGGGAAAAGGACTGTTCTCCACTTGAAGATTGGTGAGAATGTGGAAAAATTATGGAGTAGTGTTTCTTTACATTAGCTGTAGAGATATCAAAAGTGGGCTGAAATTTCTGCTGCTTGCTTAAGTGATTGTCCTTTGATAAACTACAATACTTGCCTCTTAGCGCCTTTATTACCTTATATGTAAAATAAAATAATTCCATTTGGCTGCTGAATGATCGAAGGTGTGCTATTACAGGGAAGCCTAAAATGAGTGCCTACCAGTTGCTCAAAATTTATTTTTCACTGTTAAAATTTCTTTTAACACAGTGGAATTATTAAGATTTTAGAAAATATCTACTCCAACTCTCATTACACATGAATTTCTTCAAAGATATGTTTTGAATGAAAACAGTTACGTGCAGATTTGGCCTTGAAGGCATACGAACCTCTCACAGAATCTCAAGTCAGAAAATGGCGGGTCCTCAGATGTTTATAATATCCTGAAAGGCCTAGCTATACAGAATCCATTCTGAAATCAGAGGCAACTCAAACAGCTTGGAAAAAGAGGGAATGCTTTGGGTAAATAAATTTTGAAGTATAATTTTAAAAATCTTACTTTATAATATATTGGTTTGTATTGGAGGGGATTATTTTGTCTTGGTACTGGAAGTCAAACTTACAACCTCATCCTTGCCAGGCAGTAGTTTGTCCCTGTGCTATGTCACCGGCCCTATGGGTTTGTAGTTTGTTACCAGTCATTGCACTTGTGTATGTGGACACTTACTTCATTTTGCTTATGCATAAAACATAATTCAGATTAAAGCTATTTGCAGTATGTAATTTTAGATTTGTTGGCATGCTAATCTGGTGATTTTATTAAGATGTTGAAAATTTGTCTCTGGAAATATGAGAAATGAAAAAAAATCCATGAAAAACCACTAATAATTTAGAGATTTTCATTAGAAGCTGTCTATGATATTCTCTGCACTACTCTTAGGAGGTAAGAGCATCCCACGTACCCCGTGTTGTAGAGGTCTTTTCAGTTCATCATTAACTGGAGTCAGGGACAGCTGAAATGGCACAAGTGAAGGCGGCTGTGCTTTAGATTGGTAGGAGCTAACGGTAGCCCCAACATCATAACGTGTAATGATATGGCATTGAAACAAATAAATAAATGTTAGTGGCTACAGTAGCTTTTTTTTTTTTTTGATATGTCAAGTAGACAAAGACTTCCTCCACAAAGAAGTTTGATTTTTAACATGCAGCATTTATTGACTTCTACTCATGTACTAGGCACCAAGAAAAGGTATTTGCTTAAATGCCACAGGCAGCCAGTGAAAAAGGTAATACTACTGTCACTACACAGATGAAAATGAAAGTTGGAGAGATTAGGCCACCTGGCACAGTCATTCAGAGAAACTAAGGATACAAGTGTGTGTGTGTGTACTTTTTTTCTTTGGTAGAACAGGGGATTGAACTCAGGCCCTTATGCTTGCCAGGGAACTGCTTGTTCCACTGAGCCATCTCCCCCGCCCTCTATGTGTGTGTTCTTTAGGAGAGGGATGAGGATCTCACTTAAGGTAGGATGCTAAGTCATGAGCGTGGCTGCTTCTGCTTCTCCTTTTACTTTCTTCTTTACTTGTGATACCTCTACACACTTTCACAAAATTTACCAGGAGAAACACAATTCCTCTTTCCATCTTGACATATCAGAGTTTAATATCAACAATACTGGCAGGCAAAACATTTTTGAGCTACTTTTTTTTTATTTTGCAGAACCGGGGATTGAACTCAGGGCCTTGCACTTGCCAGGCAAGCGCTTATTTTACTGAGCCATCTCCCCGGCCCCATCTTTTGGGCTACTGTAAACTGCACTTGCACGAGATGGACTTGCCCAAGCACCATCCTGAGCAATAAGGGCTTGGCAACAACAAAGGGAGGATGGTACATCCTGTATCCTTTGTTCTGCTGTTTAATTGTTATCACCATCATGGTTACCCAGACACATTTTGCATCTCCAGCCTTTTTCCATGTATCCACACAAATTAACCACAGAATATAGGACAAAAGTGTAAGAAGGTGAGGGTATTTATGATCCACAGCACAAAGGAGACTAAAGAGCAGAGGAGATGAATAGCCAAGCTCTGAAGACAGATCACAGAGGCTCAAAGCTTGACTTGACCACCATGACCTGGATGACCTTGGATAAGTTCCTTAGGGGTACTTGAGCCTCAGTGTCTTCATCTATAAAGTGAAAGTGATAGTAGTACCCATCTCAAGGCTGATCAGGAATGTTGAGTGATATCAGCAGGTAAAGCGTTGGCTTCTGGAAAGAACTTTGTGAACACTGGATTTCATTATTGGCTAGGTGGCATGTATAGGGCTAAGAATGTAATCCTCATATCACATGGCTAGATTAGAGATAAGGCACATAGATAAAAATGATAACTAGCAATACAAGGTAGACCACCTTGTATGAATAGTACAGATACAAGTTATGGAAATTTCACAGAAGTGATGATGCAATTAGAAGAAAAGTTAGATTACAGATTGGAATCCAGAAAGTATAGGTGACTTTACCGATGTCACAAAGATAGTTTTGAAAGAGTGAGGAGTAAAATCCAGGTCTCCTCACTTAAGCTGTATGAAACTGAGCCACACTAGCACTAATAAAATTACCTTAAAATAGCAGCGTTAAAAACTGAAGACACCTTTTATAAGGCATTGTTACATTTAATCTTCAAATAATCATAGAGGGAGGCATTATATTTTTGTTGTTTCATGGGTAAAAACATCGAGGTACAGGAAAATATGTAATTTCCCCAAAGTTCTGCATCCAGGATTAAAGTGAAGGTTTCTAGTCTACTTTAATGGCTATTTGAAGGGGTGAAGAAGGCAGGTAGCTGGAATCAAGGAGGTTGGTAAGCTCAACCACAGTGGTGGAAGTTGACCTTCATGAAAATTGAATGGGCTGCTTTAACTGGAAGAAAAAATTCTAGCAGAGGAATTAGAAAAGGATAGAGGCCAATGGAAGGAGCTCTTGAATGCCAACCCAGGCAGCATATACTCTGTTCATAATTTTCCTGAGGTGAAAGTGGAGACGGAAGATGGGAACCCAACAATCATCCCACTGTAGGTTTTTTTTTTTTTTTAATACTAATCTGGTCATGGAGAGAATGAAGAGAACAGTTCACTGGGAGGGAGACCAGCCCATGGCTAAGAGCAGTAGCAATGGGATAGGGTCCTTTTCAGGAGTTCCTCAATTTGCCAGGGATATGCAGCCCTGAAGCTATTTCCAAATCTCTGGCTGACACTCTCCACCCATCCCTCCTCACAGGCTCTGGTACTTACATGTCCCTACCAGTAGACAAAGTCCTCTGGAAACCATGAAGAGTTTTTTCCAGCTGTATAGATTCATCTGGTTTACCAAGCCACCCATCCGATCCTTTCACAGAGATCACCGGCTTTGGACAGCTATGACTCCTGCTGACTTTGAGGCAATAAATCGTTGTGACAGGCCACTGCCTAAGAACTTTAATTTTGCAGGGGATGTGCTGGACCAGTGGTCCCAAAAGGAGAAGGTATGAAATAATGGGATTCCTTTAGATTCTTTCTATACTTTGGGGTCCACTCATCAATTTCAGTCCCAGTCTTTCACCTGTCTTACTTTCCTCTGTCTTCCAGTCACCCTCCTCTCTCGTAGAGATCTTAGGTCCGCAGCTGCACATAGCTTTCTCTGGCATCTCCGAGTCCTCTTCCTCTCCCACCCCAGTCCCCACTGTGGTTACTCCCAGAATGATGCTCCCTTCCTTCTGTTCTCCCTGTTCCAGACAACAACGCTTTTGGTTTGAGATGTTTGCAGACATATGCCAAATGCAGTAATGTTACTTTAGTTTTATGAATATAGTATTATTGGAACAATTACGTGAGAATCAAAACTTTGAGAAGAAGAAAGCTAGGATAAAGTTTTGCTGTGCGTTCTGAGAACAAAGTTAATGCTCATTGCCCCCATCCCAGACCAGGCACTCGGCTAAGCACCTGTCAGTGCTTATCAAAATGTTCTGTAGGCTCCATGGTCCAAAAGATTAATCCTTCCTAGGTACAGGAAAGTCTTATCTGAAAGTCATTGTATTTTTAATACCTACCACTTGCCAAATTCTCTGTTGAACAGAGAGCTTCAACTTCTTCTTCTTTTTTTTTAGAGTTTCAACCTCTATTAATGTCTTTTATTTTATTTTTTATTTTTTAAATATGGAACTCTTCATGAATTTGCATGTCATCCTTGTGCAGGGGCCGTGCTAATCTTCTCTGTATCATTTCAATTTTAGTATATGTGCTGCCGAAGCGAGCACTTAAATAATTTTATTGGGAAACAAATAGCAATAAGACAGTTTCAAAACCGATTAGGGCAGTTTCAGTAATTAATACATTGCATATTGTCTTAGTGGTTATTCATTGTGTTGATGACTTTTAGATGGAACTGAAGGATATCATTTTGCTCTCACTATACAACTTTCTGTAATCTGATATGGTACTGATTTTCCAATCATAGTGGTGATTAAATGCAGTTTCCTTCTTAAGTAAATGTTAATAAGTGAGACAAAGAGCAGTAGCACAAATGTAGAGAGATCTGCTAGAAATAGTGATATTCAGATCAAAGATTGGGAAATATTCACCTGTATTACTTCAACAAATCCTCATAACCACTCTTGGTCAGGGTTTAGATAAGGAATGTAACCTCGCAGAAGTTAAGCCACTTTTCTAAGATCACATACTTCTCAGAAAAGAATGCCCATGAGCCAAGTCCTAGTCTTAGAGGCTTATGTCTTTAGGGTGGGGATACATCCAAAATATTGTACCATAGAGTATAATGGAGGCACCCAGACAAAGCAGAATTGAGTTTTGAAGTATTTTACAATCAAGAAAAAAAGAAGAAGCATTCCAGATGGAGGAAGGAAATAATTTTTTTCCGAGTGATACATAAATAAAGAGGTTTTGTAGTGAAAGTGGCTCATTCTTACAGAATGATGAGTGAGGCTTCCTCCAAGGGTCAGCTGATGCCTCCTTCCACTTTGCTCCTCATAACCTGCGAAACCCTCAGCTCAGCCCTTAGGCACAGCATATAGTATCAGATTCCTAACCAAACTCAGTACGCTCCTGTGGTCATTTAGGAGGAAGAAAATCTAACTTAAACGAGAAAGAAATTTGTTAGAAAAACTGGGAAAACCTTACAGAGTTACTGTAGAAGCTGGCAAGTGAATCTCAGTGAGAACAGAAAGGACTAGGATGGCTCCCTAGGGTGCATAAGTACCAAGACCCCACAGATAGGTTTGGCTCCAGCCTTTTAATCTTTTGGTTCCCTTCAGAAAACTCAAGGTCTTGGGCCAGCAAGATAGCTCAGGGGACTAAAGCACCTGCTTAAGCAAGCTGTGCCAGCCCTGTCCCCAGGGCAGGCTGAGCCGGCCACAAGTCAGGGCATGGTGGTGCACCCCTGTAATCCCAGCACTGGGAAGGCTGAAAACAGGAGGATTGCTGTGAGTCCAAGCTGTGTAGTGAGACCTTGTAACAACCAAAAGCATTAAAAAAGGAAAAGAAAAGAAAACTCAAAAGTCTGATTGGCCCAACTCTGTTCACATGCCCACCCACTGTTCTGAGCAGGGTAGACACCTGGCAAGACTGTTCAGTAGGAAACAATCAGTTTCTCCAAAAACACACAGAATGCACAAGAATAGGTGCTGAGGAGAGGTGATGGCAGATGGTACATAAACCCTGTGTTAATCAGCTCTCCATTACTGTAATGAAATACTGGAGACAAATGATTTAGTAAAAGGCGAAAAATTTATACGATCTGAAGAGAAACCAGAGTAGACAAATGATTTAAAAGCAAGAAACATTTACTTTGGCTCACAGTTTCAGAGTTTTTACTCCTTTGTCCTTGGCCCCTGGGCCTGTTGCCTTGGGCCTGTGGCACACGGTACATCATGGCAGGAGCCCATGTTGCATGTCTGTTCACTTTGGGGCAACCAGGAAGCAAAAAGGAAGAGAGAAGAAGGGGGGCATAGTGCCAAGAGCCTTTTCAAAAGTACGCCCCCCCCCAAGCTAACTTCCTTCCTCTAGGCTCTGCGTCCTGAAGATTCTACAGGCCTTTGGTACAGGGGTCTTTGGGGGGGTCCTTCCAAACCACAGAATCTTCTCTTCTCTTTCTCATGTGTCCCTGGTCAGACAGGGGAGAGGCCAGCCAACCCAGCCCTGTGGTGGGTGAACGGCCAAGGGGATGAAGTGAAATGGAGCTTCACAGAACTGAGCTCTTTGTCCCAAAAGGCCGCCAACATGTTCACCACGTCCTGCGGCTTACAGAGAGGAGATCGAGTGATCGTGATTCTACCCCGAATCCCTGAATGGTGGCTCATCAATGTGGCTTGCATGCGAACAGGTTAGTGCTAATGCTTAGCATTTGCGAATCATGCAGAAACATCCAGAGACCAAATCTCAAGCACTCTCTGAAATATTACCTTAAAAAAAAGTGTACCTACAAGGAAAGAAAAAGAAGCGTGAAATAAAGAGAAATCATGACGTAATAACAATTGCTATCTCAAGAACTCAGTATTATTGTAGTAACTATTTAATAGGTGGGAAAACCAAGAAGAGAGATTATGACATTTGCCAAAAGTCAAGCAGCTAGGAAGCTACACAATTAGGATTAAACATAAAGCTCTATAAAGGCAAATACGGGTACGAATGCTTCTTTGCAGTGCTCTGGGAGGCTGAGGCACGTGGACCCAAGTTAGGGAGTCCAGCCCAGGCAACTTAGCAACTTAGAGCCTGCCACAAAATTTCTTAAATGTAGAAAGGGCTAGGGATGTGAAAGCTTCAGTTTCAATACTTAGTGCGATAATATGTTACTACACATTTCTTCCCAAAATAACAATATGAGGTACTCTAAAAATAGACACTGCCTTAAGGGCAGGAGTCAGCAATCCAGAGCCCACAGGGTTTTATAGACAGAGTTGATGGAATACAGCCATGTTCATTCTTTTATCCATTAGCTATATTTCTTTGTTCTACAACAGCTGAAATTCTCTAAGGTTCTCACAATATTCACTGCCTTGTTCTTTACTAAATGTTTGACAGTATGTTGTAAAACACAAATTGTTACATATCAATAAAAATAAATAAGAATGCCAAAGGATAGGTTACTACAGAAAACACAAAGACATTTGCTGTAATATCACTAACAATATTTAAAAAATTGAACAAAAATACAAATAGAAATGATCGAATAAGTTATAAGTTAAAATGTAAGTTTAGTTAAGATGTGTTTATTTTATTTTATTTTCAAATCAAGCTTTCACTGTGTAGTTCAGGCTGGCCTTGAATGTATAGTGCCCCGGCTGGCCCTAAACTTGCAGTGACCCTCCTGTCTCAGCCTCTCAGTGGCTATGATGACAGGCATGTGCCACCCTACCTGGCAATGTATGTATTGTTGGCCAAAATTCTTGTACCTCAACTTGATGGTACTTAAGGATAATTTATAATAAGGATTATGTAATGACTTCATAATGCTTTAGGAAATGCTGATAGTATAATAAAGGCAACAATATATAAAATTCTTACATTCAGTATACAAAGAACATGCAAATATGATATCAAATATATACTGGGAAAAGATTAAGGGTGTTTTATTTGTCACAAAATATATTCAACATACTTAATATAATTTATACAAATTATGAAATGTCAATGGACAGTGCACAAACTAGTACTCAGAATACTTAAGGAAATAGATGAGTATTTTGTTTTCTCAGAATTGTTAAATCTTCTGCAAGGATATTAGGATGACATGTAGTATACAACATGGCAAAATAGTTTATTTTTATGTAAACTGGATACAGTAAAATCAAAGATATCTTCTACCTGGAAAATATTTGCTTTCTGAAATCCACTAGAAATCTCCCCTCACGCTGGAGGTCGATCTGTTGAACACATTTCATATTACAAATCCACCAACGGGACTGATTATTTATGAATCATGAAGGACAAGTGGCTCAGAGAGAAGTAATCTTCTGTTTTTACATCAAGTGAACATTCTGAGGTCCTCTAGGGCAGTGGTGACCTATGGTACACATACCACAAAGGGCAGTTTGTATCACTGAAAAGCTCTAAAAGGTTTGACATTTCTCCTCTAGGGTGTGTTCCTATTCAACTTCTTCTTCTTCTTTTTTTTTTTTTTTTCTTTTGACGGAACCAGGGATTGAACTCAGGCCCTTGTGCTTTTCAGGGAAGTGCTTATTCCACTGAGCCATCTCCTCAGCCCTTCCATTCAACTTCTTTATCTTCACATATTTATTCATTTTTTCGAGAGGGGATGACATTTAAGAGCTTTTTAAGATGTATTTAATAAAATAAAGACCTCCTAGGAATTCAACTCCACATCTTGGTATTTAGCTTACTTCAGGGAACTCACCAAGAAATAAGTAGTCTGGAATAAAACACAAGTCTTGGGGTCTGGGAAATGAATCTCTGAGGCCTGGCTCTGTCACTTACTGGCTTTATCATCTTGGATGAAGTTGACATATTCTAGAATTAATTTTAAGTGAGGAGATAACCAGGCACACAGTAGGTGCTCAAAAAATGATAGTGCCTAGCCAGGCATAGTAGTACACACCTGTAATCATAGCACCTGGTAGGCTGATGCAGGAGAATTACAAAATCAAGCCTAGCCTGTACAACTAACATAACAGGATCCTCTCTCAAAATAAAAAAAAAAAAAAGACAAAAATTAAAAGGGGATGGGAAACACAAAGGCCCAGGTTTAATCCCCAGCCTCACACAAACATGAAAAGGTAGTGGTTACCTGTAAGACTTCATATGACATTTTTTCCCATTGATTCAGTTGAGAAAGTGCAAACTACCTTTTCTCTGTCCTACATCTATTTCTGCCATGTGTGTTCTCCTTATAAGGAATTGGCATTTTGAAATCCATGACTATTTAGGACGCAGTCATGAGTAGAGGTAAGTCAAGCATCATCACAAGTCTCAAAGAGAAGGTCAGACCCCTGAGACCCAGAGCTCCCGAAGGCTGGCTGTTTCGCTCACCAGCTGTAAACAAATCTCATACCCCATCAGATGGCAACGAAAGCATTGATCTACTGGGATTGCTTAAAACTGTACTTGCCAGGCAACTGTATAGCCTATATAGTCCATCAGTATGGACAGGGAATATAAATCATCTATAAAAATGTGTAGAACCGAAATCTTCCTATCTGGGTATAGGTTTTATATTGTTCTATGGTACCAATATAGTATATCTATCATAAAACATATTAAAAGGAGAAAAATATAAAAAGAATTCTAAGATCTCAATGGACTGTCTTAAAAAAACTCACTTTGGACTCACAAAACGCAGTTTGGACAGTTAGAAAGTTCTGAATAAGATAATGTTCATAAAAATGTGATACAAGATGACAAGTGCCAGTTGCATAAGTGTCTGCCTGGCAAATGCAAGGTTAAGTTTGATCCTCAGTACAAAAAAAAAAAAAAAAAAAAAAAAAGCCAAGTGCCATTTAGTTGTTATATAATATTGATTCAAATATTACATTAAAATGTTACATAATAATTGCCCACTATTATAATGTTTCCCAAATGCCAGACACTATCATTATCCCCATTTTACAGATAAAGAAAGTACACAGACATCAAAGTCAGAAAGCTGGTAAACTGCAGGGCCAGGATTATAGCCAAGGTCTGTCAGGCTTCAAAGCCAGTGATCAAGGTCCTGAGCAATGTCCCCGTGGGACCAAGGCAAGAATTGCTGAAGGTGACATTTTGAAGCATCTTCCCCCAGGCACACAGCGCAACTTCCCACAGTCCACAGAGTCATCACACCTAATGTGCAATCATTCTGCTCAGTTTAGGACTCCCTGTCCTTTCCAGGGCTTGTTTTCATCCCAGGAACAGTTCAGCTGACAGCCAAAGACATCCTCTACCGGCTGCAAGCATCCAAAGCCAAGTGCATTGTGGTCAGTGAGGAGGTGGCCCCGGTGGTAGAGTCCATCGCATCCGAATGTCCCAACCTGAAGAACAAAGTCCTGGTGTCTGCACACAGCTGGAATGGTTGGCTCAGCTTCCAGGAGTTATTTCAGTGAGTGTTTTTCCCAGCTTATGCACAGCACCAGAAACAAATCCCAGCTCCATCTCAGAGTCTCTTTGCCTTCGAAGACTCAACAACAGTGCTGATCTGGGCTTCTTCCCAGAAAGGAATTACCTAATGAAAGGATTCAGAGCACAAGAAAAATTTCTCTATCCACCCGCATTTTTTTTCTTTCTACGTGCAGTGATTAGGATCCTGCATAACTTGACCCTTGCCTAAGTCCTGAGCTTCCTCTATTACCACTCTTCCGTGTACTTCTCAAACATTCTCTCCCGCAGGGCCTTTGCACCTACTCTTCTGGTTGGAATGATTTTCTGTAGTCCTTTCTCAGTTGGCTCTTTTCTACCTGATTTCATTTCAAATATTTTACCCTGAGTCTTTCCCTGCCCAGCCTAAGCAAAGTACAACTGTGAGTCATTTTTTCATGACATCTATTTGTTTTCTTTACAGAATTTGTCAGTATCTAAATTTGTCAGTACATTCATCTGTACCCTTGTTCTTCTCTGGAGTAGGAGTGAAATAATTAAGGTCCATAGGTCAATGCTATCCCCCTATTTATATTTTTAAATAAAATTTTATTGAAATTCACCCATGCCCATTTGTTTACATATAGATTCTGGTTGCTTTTATGCTTAACAGCAACAGAAAATAATTACAACAAAGACAATATGGCCATAAAATTTAAAATACTTGTCTATGACATGATGGAAAAGGTTTTCTTTCATTCTTTCTTTTTTCTGTATTTAGGACAGGGTCTACAGGTATCACTAAGTAGACTGGACTCCTAGTGATTCTCCTGTTTTCAGCTTCTCAAGTGCTGGGATTACAGAAGCACCACCATGCCCAGTCTCAATTGCCAGCTCAGTACACCCCATAGGCAGGGCCAGCACACCACACTGGGGATTGAACCTTGGCATTGTGCTCTGCCTAAACAGGCACTTTAGTCCACTGAGCTCTCAGGCTGGCTCAGAAAAGGTTTTCCAACTCGGGCTCTAAACTATAACTGTTAAGGAAGCTGAGGCTTTCTTGATCCGGTTAATCACTTTATCCTCATTACCTAGCAACACAGTCCTTGTGCTTAAGAAACTGTGAATAAATGTATGAACAAACAGATCATTTAACATCAGTTTTCTTCATTAGTAAAGTGGGGTATATATGCTATACATATTTCAAGTGTTGCTTTCAGGATAATATACACTAAATGAGAAATCAGCTCAGTGAGAAAATTCTTCTGAGCTGTAAAAAAGTGAGTGGAATATTAATTAATGGTATTAGACTGCAGAGGTATTGAATAGATTATGTTTTGAAAAATTCCCGCAGAGAATTTACAGAAAGAGAAGACATGTGAACCCTGGTGGGGAGTAGGGCAGTTTCCTTTGTTGGAATGAAATTTTATCCTAGCAATTAATATAAATCAGATCCTGTTGGCCAATCCCAAAGTTCCCTCCTAAGGGCTTACATAGGTAAACCTTGTTTGTGTTTTTTATAAGCTGTGCAACCTTAGATAAGCCAAATGCAATTTCTCAAGTTTATACCCATATGGTGGGAATAATGATGGCACATAGCTAATGGGGTTGTAGGAGAACCAAATGGGACAAAGCATGTAGAATGCTGGGCTGGGCGCTGGGACACAGTAACCACTGCACACACTGCACTGATTTTCATTGCTTTTGTTATTCTCAAAGTAAACAATGTAGAGGTTCCTAAAGTCACACGTAGGTGATTCAAGCATCCATCTCCATTCGCAAAGTGTGTGTGTGTGTATGTGTGTGTGTGTGTGTGTGTTTCTAGAGTTATAATCAGGGCATCATATATGTTAGCAAGTCTTCCACCACTGAGCTACATTCCTGTCCCTTTTTATCTCTTTATTTTGAGACAGAGTCTCAGGCTGGCTGCAAACTTATGGTCTAGTGTCTTAGCCTTTCAAGTAGCTGGAATTACTGGTGTGTACCACTACACCCAACTAGTGAAACTTTTTAATACATTGGCATAATACATGTATTTATTTATTTTAAAATTATATACTTATACTTTTTTCTGTATTTTAGGGAAAGATCGACAGGGTGTTCAGGGTCTCACTACTAGATCGAAGTCATAGTGATTCTCTTGTTTACAGCCTCCCAAGAGCCACCACTCCCAGTCTCAATCACTGTCTCAGATGCCCCAGGGCCAGGGCCAGTGCAGCAGGCCTGGGGAGTGAAACCCTGGCCCCTGCTCCTGCTTGGAGGCACTTTAATCCACTGAGCTATTTGGCTGGCCCTATATACCTACACTTTTGGATATTATACAGACACCAAAAGTGTAGTTTCAAAGGGTGAGTCCAAAATGCATACAATTTGAAGCTATCTCTCCACTATTGTCTTGCCCACTGTGAGCACTAAGTACTCTGATGTCAGAAAGCCCTGTCCTAAGCAGCTCTGCGACATTCTGTACAATCTCCAAGAACATTATAGGTGCCAAAACCTCACAAAAGAAAAATGACCTCAAACTCAAATGGATTTTCAAAATTAAAACTATACTTACAGTTGTGTTTTTCAAGATGGAGGCAATCCTCACCTCAAACAAATAACTTTTGAGGGTTATAATTACCGAAAGGCCACATGCAATTTCTCAAAAAACTAGGATGGGAATCCTACAGGCAACACTCTATCAGTTTTTCAGAAGATCACAGTGAACAGGGATGAAGTACAGTGTTACATTGTTAAGTCTATTCCAGAGTTTGGGCAGTTTCTTGCTCACTTGCATATAACTGATATAGTGACTAAAATTTTTTTTTCTTTGAGACAGGGTCTTGCTATATGATTCAGACACTGGTCTTGAACCCATATGGAGCCCAGGATGGCCTCAAACTCACGGCAATCTTCCTGCCTCAGCCTCCTGAATGCTGGGATTACAAGTGTGTGTCACCATTCTCAGCTCTACTAAGAAATTGTGAGGTTCGAACCACATGTGGTGTCTATAATCCCAGCACTCAGAAGGCTGCTCTAGGAAGATCACTGCAAGTTCAAAACCAGCCAGGGGGCTGGCCAGATAGCTCAGAATGTGCAGTGACTGAGGTCAGGTGCAGCAACTGCGGTTTGATTGCCAGCATGCCATGGCAGCAGTGCCCCGAGACCTCACTGAGACCGTGAATGAGATTGGGAGTGATGGCACATATCTGTAATCCCAGCGCTTGGGAGGCTGAAAACAGAAGGATCACTACAAGTCCAATCTATGTAATGAGACCCTGTAGACCCTGTACTAAATACATTAAAAAAAGACCAACATGGGACACACAGTGAAATGTTGCTCAAAATTTAAGGTTTTAAAAATATGTCAAGATCAGGTTTGGATATTATATTTCTTCAGAAGCTGTACAGAAATGAATTTGAGGAAACCAAGTGAATCAGAGAACCCACTTTAGAGACTAATCCAAAGGAGTGATGATGGTGATCTAAATCTGAGCTACAATGAATGAGGCAGGATGGAGTGAGGGTTGGTTAATTTAGAAGCTAGTGTGAACCCCAATTCATTCATCTTTTATCACGGTATCCTTGATATGATCCAAGCATGGAAAGGAAAGTTTCAAACATGTATACTTGTACTGTATTCAAAGGCCATAATACAGGGTAGAGTAGGAGAAAGTAGCACCCTCTCTTCAGTAGTCTTTTTAGAACAGGGACATATTTCCTATTAAGGCCTTACATTTCATTAACCATAACGTCCTAAACCCATTATTGTTACAAGAGGAAATGACCATGGGCAAGCGAGATAGCTCAGCAAATTAAAGTACCTGCAGGAAGTTGCAGGGGTCAGGGGTTCGATCCCCAGGCCTGCCATGTGGGGGGGGGTCCACAGCGGGTACCCACTCCCAGGGCATGCTAAGCCTGCAATTGAGACTGGGTGTGGTGGCCCGCACCTGTAATCCCAGCTGTTGGGAGGCTGTAAACAGGTGGATTACTATGAGTCCAATCTAGTAGACCCTGAAGACCCTTTCCTAAAATCAAAAAAATCAAAAAAATCAAAAGTTATCTTGGCTATATATTTGCCCTATCATTTCAGATCTATTGGCTATCTTCTGGTAACAAGAGATACAAATAGCACAGCAAAAACCATATCAGTGTTAAGCTGCTCTGCAATCTTCAGTCAGTATCTTAGGGTCTATATTTTGCAGATCGGCCTCTGAAGAGCACAGCTGTGTGGAGACAGGAAGTCAAGAACCAATGGCCATTTATTTCACCAGTGGAACCACAGGCTTCCCTAAGATGGCTCAGCACTCTCAGAGCAGTCTTGGCATTGGATATGCCCTCTGTGGGAGGTAGGGAGAAAAACTCAGTTTGCTTTTGATGAACACTTCCTTGAGCTGCCTCTTTGTATCTAAGTGCCCAAGTGACATCTCCTTGAATGGCTCTATTTCCAATTGTAACATCTATAAAACAGAGCTCTTTAGATTTCTGCCCTATTCTAGCTTATTAATGGCATCATCTAATGAATGATCAAATGAGAGATTAGGATTTCACCTTGATTTAATTCTGTAGAAGCATGTCTGGCTTCTTCTCCTTATTGCTAGGTAAATTTACCTACCCAGAAGGGCCTTCTTAAAAGAATGGCTACCTAAAATTGTCACATTATCCTGTTTTATTTTTTGCATAGCCCTTACTGCTACTTGACATGATGGCATTTGCTTATATACTTAATTAACATTATTGAGTGTGTATTTCCTTCCTGTAAGACCAAAGATCTAGTCAGTCTTGCTCACTGTAAGCCTAACACATTTGCTCAGTAAATATTTATTGCATCAATGGATGAACTGAGAAAGTCATCCATTGATGCAATAAAAAAATACTATCCAACCCAGTCTCTCAGTCTACTCTGAGACCACAAGATTCCAGAAAACTGCTGTAAGAATTTTAAATAGAATCCCTCTTCTTGACTAGGGGCTTCTTTTGATCCTTATCTGTAGCATGTGGAGTTCAGTGGCTTCGTCAAAGACAATAGTTTTTGCCTTCCTGTTTTTAAATTGTTTAGTTTTAATCTGTTTTGCCACTTTTCCACATTATTCAGGTATTGGCTGGACTTGAAGCCCTCGGATATCATATGGAACATGTCAGACACAGGCTGGGTCAAAGCTGCCATTGGTAGTGTATTTTCTTCCTGGCTTCGCGGTGCCTGTGTTTTTGTGCATCGGATGGCCCAGTTTGACACTGACACCTTCCTAGACGTAAGTCATGACCTTTGATTACACATAATATTTAGAGTGGCTCCCTTCTCTCACCAGTCACAGTTAACTGATTCCTAGGAATGCAAGGCTGTTTGGGCTTCTGGAATTTCTAAGAGGCAAACTCTCTAGGGACTTAGCTTTTGAGTTTATCTAATAGAGTGAAAGGGAATTAATCAGAACACTCTGGTTCAAATCTCCCAGGATTTGTTGGGGTTGCTAAATCTGTGGCTGTATAGGAGCCAGTTCTAAATAATAGGTTAGAAGCCTCAAATTCAAACAAATATTTTGTTTCTGATTAGTGAGGAAAAGAAAGACAGAATATGATAAATCTGAACTGTATGCAGGAGACTTATTCTCTCTCTGTGCAGCTCTTTCCATTCTCCCCAACTCTATGCTTCTTGTTTTAATCTGAAGACCCCAATGCTCTCCAGGAAACCAAGCACACACTTCCTTCTCTGCCACAGATGACTAGACTGAGATATTTGATAGCATTAGTTTTGAGAAAAAAATGTGATTCAAGCCAATTACGTTCCAGCCATGAAAAATCAATTAGGTTTAAATACATATTAAATAGGTGCCACACCTGTGCGTAACTAAAAGCTATGCTCAACCTGTTGTTTTGCTAACTAGTCTGACAAGATGGGTTGAGGTTTTAAGAGAAATGTTGGGTAACATAAAAACTGGGATCATCACATTAGGTGTATAAAGAACGCTGAATATCAGCTAACTAAATTTACGTATGTGAAAGAATATTTTTTATTATTTTACAGAAATAATGTGTGTTAAGTACTATAAAAACCTCTATACAATATATATACATATATATTAAAACCTAGGGAGCAGATTACATGTAGTAGAAATGTTCATTTATGGATTAAAATCTCTTTTTGACTAGGACAATCCAGATAGCCTACACATACATACTTCTCCCAAATGTTTAAGTTTAATACAAATTATAATAGTGTGTTGAGCACAGTGGAACTTGCTCTCCAGAAAAGGGATCTCTAAATACTACTGTTTCTCTGGATTTAAGATGCATGTCATTATTTGATTTAAAGAATTGGATGTTATAATGTGTTCAGAAAATTTTAGCCGGGCGTGGTGGCGCATGCTTGTAATCCCAGCACTTGGGAGGCTGAGGCAGGAGGATTGTTGTGAGTTCGAGACCAGCCTGAGCTACAAAGTGAGCTTAAAGCCAGCCTGAACTGCATAGCGAGACCCTGTCTCAAAAAGACAAAAAAAAAAAAAATTTGAAACATTAAGAAAAGGTCTTGAAAAATGTCTAATATTTTAAAATGTCTACTTTCAATATATTCCCAGTCAACTCAGGACTGAGCTCTTTAAAAGAATAGTGCTGTACAGGTCCTAGTGGGGAATCTCAGACACCCAGAGTCAGTACTAAACAAGAATACATAGGGCCGGGGAGATAGCTCAGTAGAATAAGTGCTTGCCTGGCAAGCACAGGGTCCTGAGTTCAATCTCCAGTTCCACAAAAAAAAAAAAAAAAAAAAAAAAAAAAAAAAAAAACCACGGGAGTTACAAGTTTCTATCACATGAATACCTTTTTTTCCCCCTGTGGTACCGAGGATTGAACTAAGGACCCTGCGCTTGCCAGGCAAGCATTTATTCTACTGAGCTATGTCCCCAGGCCCTTGAAAAAGGTTACATGAAGAATAAACTAGTTTATATTTATTGTTCTCAATTTCAACAATTCAATTGAATGTCTGTTTCTGGAACATACACTATATATAAATATATATTTATTTTTCCCAGTAACTACAAATTTCTAGTAGTATCAAGGGATACATATAGTATTTGCACTCCTAGCAGCGATCATGAGATGGGCATGTACCCAAGGAAGACAATGAGAAACTGTAGACATCAGTTCTACTCATGACCTTTAATGACCGCTCC
Source organism: Ctenomys sociabilis (assembly GCA_004027165.1). Lineage (NCBI taxonomy): Eukaryota > Metazoa > Chordata > Mammalia > Rodentia > Ctenomyidae > Ctenomys > Ctenomys sociabilis. Next base: position 83,730 of record PVKA01004002.1, on the reverse strand, counting down.
TGACATCTCTGTTTTTCTCCACAACCCAGACGCTTACCACCTATCCTATCACCCACCTATGCAGCGCACCCACCGTGTACCGGATGCTTGTGCAGAAAGACCTTAAGAGGTATCTGGGCAGAAATCTCCATTGCAAAAAACTGAAGCAATCAACTAGCATCATAGATCCTGGGGTTTCCAGTCTCTCCACTATTGACATTTGGAACAAATAATTCTGTGTTGTTGGGTGTATCCTACACTTTTTAGGATACTGAGCTACATGCCAACTAGATGCCAGTAGCATCTCCCTCATTTATGATAATAAAAGTGTTCCATGGGGGACAAAATTATCTCCCAGTTTAAGAACCACTGAATATACTCTAGGAAGAACTAGATATTTTCTTGGGGATTATCAGAGCTCTATAGTGCGATAGACAGTCAAAGCCTAGAACTCCCACTCAAAAAATTTGTCCTTTAGTATCATGCTTAAAGAAACACTGGCATTTAGAATCAGGTCCTTAAGGGGCCGGGGATATGGCTTAGTGGAATAAGCACTTCCCTGGCAAGTGCAAGGGCCTGAGTTCAATCTCTGGTTTTGGAAAAAAAAAAAAATCAGGTCCCTCAAAACAAAACAAAATAACAACAACAACAACAAAACCCACTCATATTGTCTTGAAGAAAACTTAATGAAGCTTATGACCTGAAGGTTATATTGAATTTATCTAAATTACTTACCTAACCTACAGAGGTTGGATATTGCAATATATAGAGACTTGGATAGAGCAATGTAACTAATTTAAATTCAGTACATTAAGAAACAATTCTAGTCAGACAGCTTATCCAACTTTCTTTCCCACAGGTAGGGGTGCCAGGAAGAAAGGTGCTAGGAAAAACAGAAACAAATAGAAATTTCCTCTTTTCTTAGTCAATGTCAACTCCTTATAGCCCTCAAAATGTGAAAATATTGCTCAAGAATAATTCAAAAAGTAACTCAAAGTTACTTAAGGTCTTGTTTTTTTCTGAATGTATTTGGTACAGGGTCTCACTATGCAGCTCAGACTCGTAGTGATCCTCTAGTTTGCAGTCTGCTCAGAGTTAGAATTACAGACGTGCATCCCCATGCCTGGTCTCACACCTGATCATGTTGGCCAATTGAGTATGCCTGGGGCGGGGGGCAGTGTGGCATGTGGTGCTGGGGATCGAACTGGTCCCTGCACTTGCCTAAGCAGGTGCTTAGTACAACGAGCTACCTCACCAGCCCTCAAGGGTTCTTTTGATTACACATGATTCATATCCTACTGACAATCAGAGATGAGCACTCAAGGAAGACAATGCCAATTTGGGGCCTTATTGATGGGAGTTAGGCTTTCCCAGGGCTTCTTGCCTGAGTCTATTTAGTGTGGCAGTTTTAAAAGAAAAACCTCAAGTACCAAAGTCAAATAGGCTGAGCTTTGTTACTTACTAACTGTGACCCCAGACACTTAAGATGACCTTGTCAAACCTCCATCAACTCCACATGTAAGACAGATTAAGTGACCTGCTTGGTGAGATCAGGCTGCCAAGTGTAAGTGCACAGCACAGAGTATGCAATTCATCCATGGGCCTTGGGCAAAATTTTTCACCTCTCTTAGCCTTGACTCCCGCACTGTAATAGGGGTTGTAAGGATTCTAAAGTCCTCTAAAAACTTAACCTGTGCCTAATTAAAGCTATTATACTGTTTCTCTTATATACTTAATTCAAGTACATAATCATTAGCATTTTCTTCCGCCTTATTCTTCCTTTAATAGCTAAATTCTCCATCTGCCAAAATGTAAGTTCATTCAGGAAACTTTTGTTTCCATCACTAATGGGCCTCACATGACCAAAATAACATCCCACTTGCCAGGCAGGCACTTATGCCTCTGAGCTATTGCCTCAGTCCTGTTTTGGTTTTTCCTCGAATGTCTTAATTATCTTGCAGTGAAAGCCATTCATATTTCTTCCTCAAAGACCACATGCAACTCCTTTTTTCCAGATATAAATTCAAGAAGCTGAGGCACTGCTTGACTGGAGGGGAGCCCCTCAACCCAGAGGTGCTGGAACAGTGGAAGGAGCAAACAGGGCTGGAGCTGTATGAGGGCTACGGACAGACAGAAGTGGTATAATTAGAGGGCAAAGTTTAGCTGTCCCTCAGTATTTGGGGGGAGATTGGTTTTAGGACTTCAAATGATTATCCAATCCTGGGATGCTCAACTCCTTTATGTAAAATGTCATGATATTTGTATGTAACCTATATGTTACCTAATATAATATAAAGACTATCCAAATAGGTGTAGCCTCATGGTGTTTAGAAATGATGACAAGAAAAAAAAATACCTGCACCTATATAGTACAGGTGCAATTTTTTTCCCAAATATGTCCCATCTTCAGTTAATTGAATCCAAGCATGTAGAACCCACAGATGGGAGGTGCTGTATGTATACTGGGGACTATCAAGGAAGCCCCTAAAGTGTCACCAACATGTGATAAATTTTTATGGAATCATAGAATACCTTGTCAGTGCTTATCAAAATTTATGGATTATATTAGGCATGGTGGTGCACACCTGTAATTCCAGCACTCAGGAGGCTGAGGCATAAGATTGCCACAAGTTTTGGGCTAGCTTTGGTTGCACAGCGAGTTCAAGGACAGTCTGACTTACATAGCAAGACCCTGTCTCAAGAAAACAAAAGAAACTTGTGGACTGTGCTGCTCGTTTTAGCTGAAAGGAAATTACTCCATAGTCTTCCTGCTTCCTCTTCATCTAGGAGAAATCTCAGCAGTACTAGGAGCTGTTGAGAGTCAAAACTAAACTTTCCATTGCACTGGGAATGGAATCTTCTATGCCCTTCCTCCTCCCAGGTTGTCTTTTCTGAGAACAGCACTCCATCCTGTTTCTTACTTGTGGAATTTAATCTTCACAGTATGTTTGGGAAGTAGATATTTTCCCCATTTTAAGGGGAAGGACTCTCTGGTGGGAAGGACTCTCTGGGTGCCTCTGTGGGGAATTAACTCCATAGCACATATGATAGTCTAAAAGTAGTTTTTATGGTGTAGTCCTCACACTAGCAGTATCACAGTCATCTGGTAATTCTCGGATCTCACTCCACACCAATTGGATAAGAAACTTTTGGATGAGATCTAGAAATCTGTATTTTAACAGGTGGTTCTGATGTAGGCCCAAGCTGGAGAACTACTGCCCAAATCCTAGATTTCATTCTCATATAACTAGCTTCAAAAATCTAATTTTTACATACTTATATACATGTCTTCTCAACAGGGAATAATTTGTGCCAACCAGAAAGGCCAAGAAATTAAACCTGGCTCTATGGGAAAAGGAGTATTACCCTATGATGTTCAGGTGGGTTAAGAAAATATCTGTGCAGGTCAATAAAGAAGGGAGAGGCAAGGGTGGAGGCACATGCCTACAATCCTAGCACTCTGAAGGGGAGGCCAGAGAATTACAAATTTAAACCCAGCCTGGGTAACGTAGTGATGTAATGAGACTCTGTCTTGAAAGAAAAAATGAAAAGGGCCAGAGATGTAGCTCACTATGAAGGGCCTGAGTTAAGTCCCTTGTGCCAAAAAAGAAGAAAAAGAAGAGAGGGGACATTTTTATAGCCTTCTATGCAACTGTTTATTACCCATTTTAATTTTGTGAGAAAAAAACTAAGAATCTAAATTGTTTCATCTTAGGTTATAGATGAAAAGGGTAACATCCTACCACCTGGCAAAGAAGGGGATATTGCAATCAGACTGAAGTCTACCCGGCCTTTCTGTTTCTTCTCTGAATATGTGGTATGAAAGTATAGAACTTGAGCGGCAAGAGCGCCAAATCCTAACCATAGCATACCTTAGCCCAGACATTGGTCCAAAGTTCATGCCTACTGTGACTTGCTACATATGTCAGGGGAACTGATGGAAACCCAGGCCATTTCATCAATTGTAAAATGGGGAAAATATCTACTTCCCAAACATACTGTGAAGATTAAATTCCACAAGTAAGAAACAGGATGGAGTGCTGTTCTCAGAAAGGACAACCTGGGAGGAGGAAGGGCATAGAAGATGCAAGAGGTAGGAGAGAGGTTTAGTTTTTAAATACCCTTTTAGACCTTTTTAGATTTTAGGCTAGAAACTATTTTAATTTTAAAAAACTAACTTCAGTTGAGTGTGGTGGTGCATGCCTGTAATCCTAGCACTCAGGAGGATGTCAGGAGGATTGCCACAAGTTTGAGGCCAGCCTGAGTTAAATAGTGAGTTCAAGGTCAGCCTTGACTACACATCAAGACCTGTCTTAACAACAAATACAAAATAACAAAAACTTCATTTAGAAGTAAGATGTTGCAATGTGACAGTCACTTTATGGATACCAGACCTTGTCTCTGTTCTGTACAAACTAATTCCCAAATGTCATCCTCAATTCCTAGGACAATCCAGTGAAAACTGCTGCTACAATAAGAGGAGATTTTTATGTCACTGGGGACAGAGGCCTGATGGACAGTGATGGGTATTTCTGGTTTGTTGGCAGAGCTGATGATGTCATTATATCCTCTGGGTTTGTACACTTGCTATGCCTAGAAAGCAGCAACTTGGCATGAAGAGAGACTTCCCACATGAAGAGTGTAGTGAGCAGGCTTCTCTTTCTCCACAGGTACCGTATCGGGCCCTTTGAAGTGGAGAGTGCACTCATTGAGCACCCAGCAGTGGTTGAATCAGCTGTTGTCAGTAGTCCAGATCCAATTCGAGGAGAGGTAGGTGAACATCACTAGTCAAAACAGCAATTTCCTATTTTCAAGTTCTATTTGACTACCATAAAGATGAAATCTAGAGTAGTCATTCTGCAATTTCACTATGAGGCACACATGTCAAAAATGTACGCTAGGAAATCAACTTTACAAGTGAGTTGTATCCCATGATTGGGATTCTGTTGGTAACTTGACAGAAACTCAACTCAAATTGACTTAAATTATTTAGTATTGACATGAAGTTAGCATCCCTTAGTCTCTCTGTGTTTGGCTCTGCTGCTCTCTGTCAACCCTATGTGAGCAGGTCTTTTCTACTTGAGAGCAACCAACTCCATACTCACATAGCTTCACTACCCTTCCAGGAAAGGAGAGGGCTGACTTTCCAAGTGTTCTGAGGAACTCCCAGGATCTCCTTTGTCTATCTTAAGACACATCTCTAATAGGAAATAGTACAGGTGACTCGACAGAGCTGAATCATAGCCTCTTCTTAGAGGTAAGGCTTGGTGTCAAGTCACTAGAGAGAAGTTAGGGTAACCTCCACAGGAAACTAATACTGAAAAAGTAGGAACAGATACAGCTTTCACTGTCTGTATAATTGTCATGGTTGAAAGAACACATTTACTCACAGAAACAATGTAAACAAAAGATTGCGGCCAAGTTCCCAAGTAAGTCCCACAAGCACCCTAATTAGGACATAATGACAATATTACTCAGGCAATGACAATAGTTTTGAGTCTAGGAGGAAACTATATGCTAAGGAAAAGAAAAATCTACTTTCCTTATGGAAGTGTCCTGCAGACTCAGCAAGCAAAAAAAAAAAAAAAAAAAAAAAAAGAAAAGAAAGAAAAAAAAAATCTCAAAATTGTGTACATCAATACCCTTCCACATCTCCTGGGCCTTTCTCTCACCTACTCATGGTCCTCTGAGGAACACTGTGGATCCCAATTTTCCATGATTCCATTCTCCAAAATATTCTTTTGCCACCATATTCTCATTCTCGCCATATTGCAGATTTCAATAGAACACCAGAAGTAAACAGCAATTAGAATCATTGCATAAATGCTTACTAACCTCAATAATTATCTAATTCCTTCAGCCAGCATAATGAAGAAAAGGAAAAACTGGGAAGCAAGAAAGTCCTTTCTGAGCTACATCAATCTTTCCTAATATACCACCCTTCCTCCATGAGACTACCCTAAATCCCCTTCACATCATATTCGCCTGAGCTCCCATCACTCCTGTTACCACACGCTTCCTCACACAGTACAGATTTGATGGTGATAGGGTCACGTGTTAATCAAAGACTGCCTGAATAGCAAACAGGATCAGCTGGATTAAAATGTAAAATACGTAATATGTAGAGATCAGCTACAAAAGAATCAGTGTACTCCTCACATTCACAACCCATTTATCTGGAAATAGATCCCCCTAAACCTCATTTTGTCCTTGTAGTATCTGAGCTGGCATTTGTAGTCATCACTCAAACTACTGTACACAAATATTTTGTTCAACATTGACCCCTAACTCCTATGTGTCTTCAGAACAAACAGCAATACAAGGGGCCAGGGAGATGGCTCAGTAAAATAAGTGCTTCCCTGGCAAGCGCAAGGGCGAGTTCAATTCCGAGTTCTGCAAAAAACAAACAAAAAACATAGCAATACAAATGGTCTTTTCTGCTACAGGTTGTAAAAGCGTTTGTTGTCTTATCTGCACCATACAAATCATCCAACCCTGAGAAACTGATTCTTGAACTTCAGGATCATGTGAAAAAATCAACTGCACCCTACAAATATCCAAGAAAGGCAAGTATAATTTTTGTGCAGTGTGTAAATGCTAGAGGTTCTAAAAATGTAGGTTTTATTGGATTTTGACTTTATAGTAGCTCAGTCTGTAGGCAGAAGATATCTTTTCAGTTTATTTAGCCAAGAATTTTGCTTTAGAATGTTTTATATTTGGACACTAAAAATGCTTGATAAATGATCTTTATAAAATCAACTCTGCAACAATGAGTAACTACTAAGAATGCATTCCTTGTCCCATTCCATATAGGGACAAGGAATCTTGACAAAATATGAAATGTTTTATTTTCAGGGACAGCATCTGATTTTTAGCCCTCTTGGTCATATAATAACCCTATAAATTAAAAAAAAAAAAAAAAAACGTGACTCAAGGGACCATATTTATGGCTCAGGAGGAAGACATCACCCAGAGAAAACGTAGAATCTTTCCTGAAAGCTTCAAATGAGGATGGAAAAGCAATTTTATGCACAGGAAACTGGAGTTTCCTTCTATCTCTGGAATCCTATTAGGTGATGGTGACTAATCCTCTAGAAGATAACTGTCTCAGTTGGTATCACTTCAGTCAGAAGATAGCTAATTTCGACCTAAGAATTAATTCAATCATTTGTTATTTTTCTCCACTAAACTAACAAAATCAGGAATCCTTTGATTTTCAGAAATGAAGTCTGAGGACATTTAGAAATACATAGTGCCAGCTTGACAGAGGGGAACAAAGACAGGATCTACGGTCAAGTCAGAGCATAAAGGGAAATTGTATGTACTCCAGATTATCACTAAAATACCTCCGTCAGAATCTGAGCGACCCACTTTCACTCATTTATTTGTTCATTCATTTATTCATACTTTAAACTGTGATCCTCTTGACTCAGTGTCCCAGAGAGCTGGGATTACAAGTATCTACCATCACACCCAGCTGCAAGGATCAGGCCTATTTTTTCTTTTTCTTAAGTGTAAACCTCTATCCCCCAGAGGGCAGTAGAGGCCCAGGTTTAGACAGTGAAAAGCAAAGCGGTAAAGGGATTCTTTCCTTTTGGCAGAACACATGAGTCAGCACTAAAAACTGCTAGAATGGAACTACACTATCATCTTTTTTCTTGTACTCTGTAGATTCAATGAATTTAAGCTAAGATGATGTCCACATATAAAATTCAACATTTCACACGAGCTGTGTCCTATTTCATTGAGCTGGGATGGTAGAATGGAACCAAGGGCCTTACAGTAATTTTTGTTTGTTTTGTCAAATAGGTGGAATTTGTTCAAGAACTTCCAAAGACAATCACTGGGAAAATTAAACGCAACATTTTAAGAGATCAAGAATGGGGACGAATATAGCTTGATAAGAAAAGTGAAGATTAAATAGTAAGATGGTTATTTTCTTTTAGCACTTGCTAGATACTTCAGAGACTTTTGTTAAAATTAAAAATTGGGAGTTTTTGCTTTCCACTTAGCCAAAAAATAAAAAAAAAAAGAACTTTAAAAAATAGAGAATATTGTTACAATGACCAAATTAACCAAGATAATGATTTGTAGTATGTAAAATAACAGGGATACAATGATTAAACAAGGGCAGTCTATAATGGATCTGTGTTGTTTCCCTTGTCCTAATATAAAGATAAATATTCTAAAAGAAATGATGAAGACAGAATTTCTTTGACTCAACATCTTATGATCTCTCAATACTTTTAAGAGCTTACGATGAGTACGTTGTTAACTCAAAGGCCAGTGAGTGAATTTCATGAAATTAACCACTACATTGTTCCTTGTTTTAGAGCAAATCCTGTAAATATTAGAAAATCTGGATTATTTAGGAATATTAAATATTCAAGAGAAATTAGTAATTTTAATAGCTTTACTTTTTAGGGTCACACACATGACTTTTTAGATACATAATTTGACATGCAATTTTTTTTTTTTTTTTTGAGACTAGAGTCTCAAACAAAAATTGTATTCCAGGCTGGCCTCAAACACACAGCACTCCTTCTACCTCAGCCTTCAAGTGCTGGGATTACAAGCATGTGCCACCACATCCAGCCTGATATAAAAATATTTTTATACTATACTATAAAGCAAGACAGCAAAAGGAAAAAGTGCAAAACATCAATCTTTAGAGAAGAACTTTATTTTGATTTTTCTCAAAATATCAGGACCTATAAGAACAAGCCGAGTATCTGGCTGTACTAAAAGCAAAGTACAAGTAAAAGTAACACTTGAAAAGTGAGTCTAACCTTAGAGAAAAGTATTTTTAATTATTAAATTTAACCCTTTTTTCTTTAAAGCAAACCAAGTTCACAAATCATAACAAATTATATGGCTGCTATAAATTTAAACACTGAAAGAACAAAAGATGGTTTCTACCCTCTCTCATCATTTATAATATGCTCAACTGTTATAGCTGATATACTCAAAAGCAAATCTTTTAATGAGTAAATGTAGATTTTAGTAAAGCATCTGTTGGGAATAACAGTTTACGTCACTCAGATCTTACCACATATAAATAAATACAAATGCCAAGTATAAATAATAAAATCACAATCTTTCGATGGAATAGCAGCTTCACAAAGCAGAAATTCAGATACAGTAGTTATTCTCTTTCTGCCTCTTAGCAGATCTCTTGCTGTGTAGTATATGTACTGTTAAAAATATTTTCATGTCCCTTGGTCTTACACTATCAAAATAAAGTTTGTCTTAGAACATGTCTGAAGAAGGCACCAAGATCCTTCTTATCCTCCCATATGATACTAGTTAATACTTTTCTCCTTTCAATATGACTTCAACATCATTAGGGGTCAACATTCTGGAAGGGTACAGTAGCACACACCTGTAATCCCAGCTACTTGAGAGTCTGAGGCAAAAGGATCACAAATTCAAGGCCAGCCTAGATAATTTATTGAGTCTCAAAATAAAAAAGCAAGGGATGTAGTTCAGCAGTACAAGGGTTGCCTGGAATGTGCAAAGCTCCGAGTTCATTCCCACAAAAAGAATTGTAAATATCTGAAGATACCCAAGGAAGCACCAGTGCTAGGTACGTTGTACGTTGTATGTTTTCTCTGCTCCTCCCAAATTCTAGTCTGGTTTACCATCATTCTCTCATCAAGGGTAAAATGTTCACATGTGCATTATTGACATAGCCACTTAACAGGAAGCCTTAACATTTATACTGCTACCCAACTTTTAAAAATGTAAATATAAACCCATCTCAAAAACTAATTTTACAGCCTAATAATCTCAAACTAGTTTATCACATCCCACCTTTCTCAATCAGGGAACCTGAGGAAGCACTTACAGTGAATGTGAACATGAAATTGAAACTGCAGAGAAACCCAGAACTGTCAGACTAGGGTGAGGTTTTCTTTCAGAGAATAGGAAATTCTACTTAATTTGGCTTTGCATTTTTCCAGGTAGCCAAGCGTTGACTTTTGAATTCTTCATTTTCTCTTTTTTTTTTTTTTTTGGGGGGCTTTCTGAGACAGGGTATTGCTAGTAGTTCAAGCTAGCTGGCCTTGAACTCACAGTGGTCCTCTATGTTCTTCCTTCTGATATGGAAGTTATTGTAGAAACATTTTAAGAGTTCCACCATCAACACCTAAAAAGAGTATTTCTTCTAAGATTCTTAACACTTTCAGAAAAGTTTCTTTTCCCTAGTATTTTGCAGCTTGTTCATTTATAAAAGTTAGAAATGGCTATTAAACAGGCTAGTTTCTGTAGCCATTTATTCTTAAAGCACTTGGCAAGACTGTTTTCTGTAAGTACCCTGACAATTCATATTTCTATTGAAATATATCCTGAGGATGCTGCTTCCGAGTAGCCACTGTGTTTCTGTATGAAGCAGAAGTTTATTGCTCTTTGCCCAGATTTTAATTTAGGGATATTTTTTAAACAAGGTGGCATAAATGGTCTTTACTAAAGTTAGCCACTTCTGTAGCATTTTTTTCTTTTTTAACTTTATTCAACTCCCAAGTTTTTAGTATCAATATGTCTATGGAAAAACAAAACAAAACACAGCCAACCAACTGTATGCTATGTCAACATCAAGACTTTTTTCTTTTCAAATGTGGCAAAACTGGGCCAGTGAAATAGCTTGGTGATCTAAGTGCCTGCCTGGCAAGCACAACAACCCAAGTTTGATCCCTGGCACCAAACCGGCCCCAAGCCAGGCCAGCCACTGAAACCATGCACGCACCTATAATCCCAGCACTGGGGAGGCTGAGAAAGTAGGATCGCTATGAGTCTGAGCTGCATAGTGAGACCCTGTATCCAGTAAATAAATAAAAATAAATAAATAAATGTGGCAAAACTATCAGATAGCCAACCATTAATGGTATACTAAGAGTAAAGCTGATAGAGATTTTGTTTTCAGGTATGAAGACACATTAAATACATGTTGGTCTTGTTTTTGTAAGAGTCATCACATCAGAAGAATTTTGATTTCACCACTGATTAAAAATCTTTTTTTTTTTTTTCAGTACCAGGGATTGAACTCAGGACTGCGCTTGCCAGGCAAGCACTTAGCTCTACTGAGCTATCTCCCTGGCCCCTAAAAATCTTAAGTTACATAATGACAAATATTTTTAAATCTCTTAACTCATTAACCAAGATAAAAAGGCTTCTGTTTCCTAACTACATAAAGCTTTTTAGCATGTGACTTATCATAAGTAAATCAACTTATTATACTGCAAGTAAAGTGATTTCAACGTCTTGTACTTGTCCCAGCATTTTAATAGAGTTACTATGTATTTTGCTGGGATATGATCTGCTACCAAATAATTTGCTTCCTAAACCTTTCTGCATAATGTGTGTTTTTATTTTTTTTTAAAGCTTTAGGTGCTGGGGAGATAGTGCAGTGGCTTAAGCACTTGGCTGGAAAGTGTAAGGTTCCCAATCCCTGGTACTACCAAAAAAAAAAAAAAAAAAAAGACAAAATAAAATACACAAAAGCTTTATTGTTTTGTTATTCAAAAAGCTATCTAATCAACATTCTTGTCAAATAACTGATTTAGTTAAAAACTATGGACAGTACACAATGAAAATAGAACAACTCTGATTATGAGTGCATGTAAAACCTGTGGGTAGCTTTCATTTTAGACAGAATTGCTCAGCTCTTGCTGTACTAGTATTATATACAGGAATAACTCAAAAGACTGCAATTCTTCATCACCACCCTTACCAAAAATGTCCATAGGTCTATGCCTACTATGGTGTTATATCTCCTACCCTGACTTCACAAATTGCAGCAATAGCTATCACATTTATTTACAACAAACATTAATGAAATATTTGAATAGACCTAACTGAATAAGAAAAACACAAAAAGTATAAATCCATCACAAAACAATTCACTTCCAACCTATATAATCCACAATTTTGCAGTGTTTTACAACGAAGTGGCAGGGGGCAGTTCCACTGTGGCACCTAAAACTGTTTCTCCCTTAGAATGCAATTTCCCTGATTTGTCTACTTCTTGGAGCTCATTCTGCCCCATAAGTTAGTTGGCACAGGATGGGGGAAGCTGAAGAATGTCTTTAGAAGACAGGCAACATCACCCTCGGACCTCCCTCCCCTGGGTGAGGGCAGCAGGCCCACACGCTGCTATTAGGGCTGAAGGGCTCCCTGGAAACCGTCACCGAGCTGAGGGATCACTGCTCTCTACTATGAGATCAGTACTATGCAGCACAGAAAGGTCAAAATACTTATGTCACAATTTTGTAAGGAACCCCAGTTCCATCCTACAAAACTTGGGTTGAGAAACCCACCTCCAACCCAAAAAGACTAAGAGAGGTCACTTTCATTTCACTTGGATCCTTCTTGGATTTCGCTGGGTAGTTCAGGCTTAGCTTCTCCCACACTCTCCACCTGAGTCTCAGATCTTGGTTTTGTTTCTCCCAGTTCTTCCTCACTGTTCTGCGGCACCACCTGCTGGTTATTTTCCCTTTCTTTCAGGTCATTTTGATTTAATTTGTCATCAGTTTCCAATTTTGCTTCTTTCCCATTTCTCAGCTTTGGGGGAAGCTGTGACGGGTCCTTTACAGTCTTCACCACCTCCTGAAGATTGTATTTTCTGAACAACATGTAATCTTTTACAACACTCAGGCAACAGACAGCTTTGATAATTTCAACTACCACTGTGTATTGTGGATTGGTGAGATCCACTTTATTTTCTGAATTCAAACTGCCCACAATTCCTATAACAAAAATAAGGAAATATTTAGGCTGAGGATACCAGTAAATTTGAGAGATACACAAAATTTTCATTCCTTTCTTTTTGGGATTTAACAATAGGTTTACTCTTCTTTGTGAACTTCAAATTTTCCAGAATCCTTTCAATACTTGCAAATAAAATTGAGATATTTAATAGAGCTGGCCCTCCAAATCCAGAGCCCACACAAGATTCAACCCACCCACCTTGAATCAAATATTTGGAGAAAAAATTCATTTCTGTATTAAATGTATACAGATTGTTTTCTTGTCATTATTTCCTGACTATATGGAGTAACAATTACTTACTATATTCTGTGTGACCTGAGGATGACTTCCAGTCTAAAAGATGAGTGCAGATTATATGCACACACTCTACCACTTTATGGAAGGAACCAGAGTACCCATAAATGCTGGCATAGTTATGAGATCGTAGAATTAACCAATCACAGGTACTGAGAGACAATAGTACTTTTCCTCAAATCTCAAAAAAATTTACCAGAAAAATCTTGTCTACCATGTTACAACTATTTAGGTTTGGTATTTTAATATACTTCTTTACTGCAAAGTATAAACTTTAAATCTTAAAAAAGAAGTCCCTAAACACAAGTGTTTTCCACTACGCCTCTAGGTAATCACTAAGGGAAACATACCGGCCAATTCTTTGATAACTTCTTCTCTATTCATGTGGCTGTTATTCCGAGATTTGTATACAATCTGAAATGTTCCCTTGTTTGGTGCTTTAAACCAGGGTTCCAAAAATGTTTCTGCATATTTTTTCATATCTTCTAAGAAAGCTTTGCATGTGCCTGAGATGGGTAACATTCGTAAAATAACTCGAGTCTTCCTTTTCTTAGTTTTATACACATCCTGGAGAATATGATACACTAATTTCTCAGGTTCTGAAAGGGAAAAAAAAAAATTAGCACAGAACAAGTTTTCAGGCCTCATTCTGCCTGCACATAAATCAGTTTGGGGATACTTGCATTTTGCAGCATTTATAAATTAGAAGACTACTTTTTAAAATGTGAGAAGAGCTCCTTATTTCCAACTTCTTGAAAAACTGAAAGATCTGGTTTTGTATTTCCAATGGCAACCACTGGCAGGAGCTGAGCAGCAGCTACTCTTTGATAGAACATACACTCATTCTGCCTAAAGTTACAAAGAAAGCACAAAGCCAGATTCTACTTGTGAGCCAGTTACGTGCACCACCACCTTCCCCATATGCATGTGACTTCTGCTTACTAACAACGTGGAGAAAGGCCACAATCCAGTGATCAGCAGAACCACGGAGCCATTCTCCAGACAGTGTTCTCTGAGATAGAAGTCTGGATATTACAGTCAATTATCTTAAAGGACATTAGTCACACACACACACACACACACACACACACACGCACGCACGCACGCACGCACGCACGCACCAATCCCAAGTGTCCTGATGAAGACCACATTATTTGCTCCACTCTCTACAGACTGGAATCTTCTTAGCCTCTTCTCTGTAGATGTCTTAATGTCACCAACTTCCTTCTTCATGGCAGCCTCCACATCATCCTCTCCCTCACTTCCAGAAAACTGCTCATCCTTGTCTGTAAACTGTTTATAAAAAACCAGTAAGCAGAAATGACACAACAGCTTGTGTTTAAACATTATAATTAACTACTTATGTGAAATTCCCAGTGGCAGTTGGCTCAATGTTGACAATAAAATGTTTTATTAAGAGACTGAGACAACACCCCATCCAAAATGTGGAGGAAGAAGTTGTCTCAGGCTGTGCTACACATCATTTGAAAGTGTCATCTTCAGAAGCATCTTGACAGGAAAGGGAAGTACAAAGGGAAATGTGCTCGCCCGATGAAAGTCAGGGCACACTCCAATGCCACCAACAGCTATCTCTGTGCCTCACATGACACTCTTGTGAGATGAGAATCAAATACTCCACAGAATTAACAACCCTTACTACTTTCCTACTGAACTGGACATGAAGTTCAAGAAACTGCTCAAGGTGATATACTGCATTAACATACAGATCCAGGTTTATAATAGCACAATTTATAAAAGAAAAATCTTGGAACAGCCCATATGCCCATCAATAGCTGAATGGATAAAGCAAATGTGGTACAGTATTTATATACAATGTAGTACTACTCTGCCATAAAAAAGGATAAACTTGAGTCATTTGTAGGAAAAAGGATGCATCTCAAGACCATAATCCTAAGTGAAATAAATCAGACAGATAAGTCTGAATATCACATTCTCTTGTGTGAGAACCCAAATGGTAAAAAACAAGCATATGGAAGATAGATATCTGGAAGTAGTATGAACATATTCAAATGAGAAGGGGGGGTGGGGAGAATAGAAGGAAAAAAATGGAAACAAAGCTTTTGTAAACAGGGAGAAAAAGGGTTGAAGGGAGGGGGATGGGTAAAAAAGAATAAAGATACATATATTGTATCTAGTATAGGGTCTCACTACGTAGATCCGACTTGTAGTGATTCTCCTGTTTTCAGCCTTCCAAGCTCTGGGATTACAGGTGTGTGCCACCACACCCAGTCCTGAAAGCTGTCTCAGCGTGCCCTGGGGTCAGAGCTGGCACAGAAAGCCGGGGATCATACCCCAGTCCCTGCACCTGCCTAATTTGGAGCTTTAATCTGCTGAGCTATCTGGCCAGCCCTAGAAGCAAGTTATATATTATGAGAGGCAGGGCTTCCCCGGCAAGCGCAAGAGCCTGAATTCAATTCCTGGTTCCGCAAAAAAAAAAAATATGTTATGTACAGGCCGAAATTCCCTATGATAAATGTTATCAATATATGACATATATGTACTAATAAAAAAATTCAGTTTTTCTTAAAAACTAGCACTTGCTTAAGGTACTAGCGTAAATGGAATCTGCTGTCCCGATCTCGGACCTAGTAATGGATTTATCAATCAAGTACTAATTACTATGAACATTAAAGGGGCCATTTCTATGTTCTATATTATGTACTTTAAAAACAATCTATTTCAGCAGAATGAACTTGCTCATGCCTAAGTCCAAGCACCAGTAAATGAGATCCTTTGTACCAACTTTCACCTAATTCCTCAGGGTACATATGTGTATACTTGGCACAGATTCTAAGCCAGTAATAGCATGATTTTTAAACCATATAGCAAAATGGGGTTTTGGGTAGTAATGGTAGAAAAGTTTTAACTTCTTGTTTCTTTGGGACAGGGTTACCCTATGCAGTTGAGGCTGATCTTGGGCTCACTTTGTAGCCCAGGCTGGCCTCGAATTTACAGCGATCCTCCTGTCTCAGCCTCCCTGGTGCTAGGATTACAGGCATGCGCCATCAAGTCCCACACAAAGATTTTGCTTTTTAAAACGCATTTTTATTTGAAATTAGTATTATGAGAACTTCAGAAATATTACGGCTTAGGGTAAATACAAGCCAACTACTACAGTCAAGTGCACAAAGTTGTCACGAGAAACACATCCCCTGGCCCGCTACATACATCATAAATGAGAGCAAGCGTGAATAAAGACCAGAACTTCAATAGGTACCAGGCACGTCCACCCACGCTAAGCCAAAAACTGGGCCGAAAGGACAAAAGGCCACGCCCCCGCCGCGCGCAGGCGCAGAAAACTAATTGCTCTCCCAGCCCCACTCCACCCTCCAGAGGCCTTCAGGCCGGCTCTTCTACACCTACGCCAATACCTTTTCGGGCCCGTACAAATCATCGCCGTACTCGTTGAGCAGGCTGTAGGCCTCCTCCACGCACTTGCGTTCGTTCATATTGCAAGTGATAAGGATCCCCTGCAGTCCAGGTTCCAGCTGCCGCGGCCCGACCGCATCACCGCGCCGTGCCCGCTTGGCCTGCACGTACTGAGCCTTGCTTTTGCGCTTTCCACCCCCAGGCTGAGGAGGCTGCTGGACCGGAGCCGCCATGGCGCGTGAGAGCCGAACGTTTCTCCACGCTTCTTAGCGTCCCCACCCAGGCGGCGCGTACTGATGACGCCAGAGACGCGCGGTCGCTGCCTCCCCCGGTCCCAGCTTCCTCATCTGCTGCACAGGGTCCTAGAGCCGGTCTAGTGCCCGCGGTAGACGGGTGCTCGAGGTTAATTTTTCAAGAGGAAAAAATGTTTACTCGTTGTAGGAAAAACCATTTGGTACCTTATGCAGCAAGATACTCACTTTCATTCTGATTAATTTGTTCACATATTTACAAGGGTTTACGAGCCTACAAGGGAGCAATTGTGTAAGTCATGCTAGACTTTTTGTCTTCCTAACCTTAAAGGTTACTGCCACTTAAATTGTCCTTGTGTTTTCAGTACAGAATACATCCTGACCCTGAAAACAAATAGGAAACAATCAAATTTTCCACCTGTTTTGAATTTGAACAGTAGCCAAGATTTTTCTGCCTTATTTTCTTACTCAACGTCTTCAGTGAAGATGAATCCTGAGATTCCCTGCAGGCTGGTAAAACCCTTCTAAATACCCATGAAATCGCCAACGTTTTTTACAAACTTGATTCCTGATACCTTCTTCTTCCAGAATTGTTATCTTGTATGATTACAAGCCTAGATCCACAGTTAAAATAGGTTCAAATCTGGCTTTTTGTTGCCCTAGCTATGAAATTCTTTAACAAGTTTACCCAAGCCAAGTTTTAGTTTCCTCATTATCTAAAAAATGTTAATGGAGATAATAATATATTCACATGAATGACTAGGAAAATTCAGTGAGATCAAGCATGGCCTGTACTTAGGTCATGTTTACTGTTTGGGTCCACATGTACTTAAAAATCGCTGTTCTGGGGTTCAGTTATGACTCAAGCTTGCCTTTGAAGGACACCATCATTCTCAATCTGTAGCATAAAAAACAATATAAATACAAATGGAAGATTCTTCACACTGAGGAGTTAGAAGGCAACTTCTATTACTTTAGCAGGCTGGGGGACCCAGAGGTTCAAATCACGAGCCTAGAGTCAAGTTTGAGTTCAGTTAAATCCAGTTTGTGGGTGAGAATTATGAAGCTGATAGCAGGTTATTACATAATGGATTACATGGAGCTCACAAATTATGTCATATTCTGTCAGGCAGGTTTACTTAAAGGAATTGTTTGAACATTCTGGGAAGGAGGAGAATAGGGTATGAGCTGAGCAAGTAGAGTTTAATGGGTCCCTCACTGGACCAGACTCAAACATAAAGACCTTGAAGCAAGTTGGAAGCAATATATTTTGGGGCACAGTCAAGTCGACTCAGCATATTATTAAAGAAAAGTAGACAGTCCAGGCTGACTATCTACGCAACAGCCAACGTGAGCATAGTCACAGGCCATGAGTTGATTTGTAAGTGTTGCTACCCAATGCCTACAGGTCTGCTCTTCTGTAAGTGTGCCCTTACAAATCTAAACACCTAACCTCATTACCTGTCTCTAGTCTCTTATTTCAGTGGTTCTCTCATATGTGTGATTCGCTGAAGGCAAAATTTAATACTTCTAGGAAGGAGGCAAGAAGGAAAATAAAATTTAAAAAGCATACAGTGTAAAAGGAAATTAAAAATACATACTACCGGATACCTTACTTCTGCAGACTTATTCTTGTCTCACATCTGATTGACTTTCCAAATCTTTCCCTGGTTATGTAGTTTGACTAATAGCATTTGTTACATTCACTCTTTTGTCACATTCATAAACTACATAAAAAAAAAAACAAAAAACCTCAGTCAACATCCTGATCTCAGGGATGGCCCCTGTAAACCCTGTCCTAATACAGAAAGAAAGAAAAACAAAAAGCAAAACATTCTGATCTCTCAGGTTAGAACCTGCCTTTGAATTTATGTGAATTTGGGGCTGACCCTGGAGAACAGGTGCTGTCATACATAGCCTGACCCTTATAAATCTACATGTATCCTACTGTGCCTCACTGGTTGTCCTGAAATCATCATCCCTGTTTCTACAAATTTATTTTATACCAGGATTGCTGGAGTTCCAATTTTGATAGGTAGGCTAATATGCCTTTCTATGGGTACATGTTCTTGAAGGCAAAAGTGAATGAATCTTTATCTCCAGTTGACCCCATTTTTATTTTCCCTACAAGCCTGAGTCTTTCTCCTTAAAATCTTTTTTCTTGTGTTTCATAGGTACTTCCCACTCTTGAGATTTGGCTAAATAACTTGTTTACATTGAATTGCTGTATTTAGTCCTACTTCTTTGAGTACTGCTAGATCATTCTTCTGCTTTTCCTTCAGGCAATGCTCCAAGGAATGAATTTCCAATTGTGGGACTCCAACAGTTTGATAATTTGGTGAGACATACTTCCACTTACAATTCAAATCATACCATGAACTATATACTCCTCAATAAGTAATACTACTGTTGGGTAAACACTATCATATTTAAAGTAAAATTGGAGTAAAGCCAATGAATTCAGTGTAAAGATGAACAGAAAGACAAATTGATTAAGAACATCCTTGAGCCACACAGTCCTAGGTTTAAATCCTGCACCCACCATTTTGTGATGTTGAGTTAGTTTACCATTCTAAGCCTTATAATTTTCATCTGTAAAATGAGACTAGTCTATATATATATATATATATCTTACAAATCATAATGAATATTGTATAAAATAATTCAAGTCAGCCAAATGTGCTGTAATACCAGCACTCCAGTAGGTTGAGACACAGGACTGCCCAACCTGGACAACTTACTGAAATGTTATCTCAAAATTAAAAATTTAAAAGGAGCTGGGGATGTAGCTGTTGTCAAGGGGGTACGGGGAGCTAGTTGGTGGGAGTTTTCTCGAGTGAGCGGGGTCGCATAAACCTAGGGGAGTTGCGGTTGCCAAGGGAGGGCAAGAAACAGTTTGTCTAAGGTCAGGCCCCAGTGGGAATAACAGGTAATGGCACCTGACAGGTTCTATTAAGAATAACAGAATATGGGGGAAGGGCTCAGCACCCAGGTGGGTTACAACAGTAGCTTAGTGTGAACGCTCTGGGTTCAATTCCTAGTATTGCAAAAATGTATGTTAATGACTCATACAAATATTCAGTAAATGTTAGCTGCTTTTGTTGTACATCTTAATAATGCAAAATTTTATTTTTATTTTATTTTTATTTTTTTTGTTTTTATTTATTTATGTTTTTTGGTGGAACCTGGGATTGAATTCAGACCCTTGTGCTTGCCAGGGAAGCGCTTATTCCACTGAGCCATCTCCCTGACCCCTTGATTTTTATTTTAAAAAGTTAGGGTTAAGACCCAAGTTTTTTATGTTGGTCAATTTGCTTTGATTCATGTCTAGTCACTACTGTTTTTCAGTATCCAGGAAATGCCTTATTGTATCTAAATGTGTTAACATGGAAAGATCTACAAGATGTATTGTAAAACCAGGTAAACAATCTCGGTGAGGTACGTGTAGTGTGAACCAAATCATATTTTAATAATAAATATACACATGCGTATATAATACAATGCACATTTGTGTGTATTTTAATCCTGTACCATTTATAAATAGGCTTCTCTTTTTCCATAGTTCTCAAATAAAGCCCCATGCCAAAGATTAGGAGATAGTAAATCTTTGCCTTTGACAATTTTCAAGAGAACTGTTAACACAGACTAAGAGAAGCAAAGTCTACAAGAGGTGACCTAACACTACTCATGTCCCTGGCCACAGCGCTATGCTTCTCAGCTTACTTAAGAAACATGAAGAGGGAAGAGAGTATTACAACACATTTTGCTAAGAGGGACCACAAAGGGATCCCTCATAAAAGTTACAGGTGGCTAAAAAAAGAGACTAGCTTTATATCTTGATTGATATCCCTTTATGCCATATGGAAGACAGCAGAGGAGAAGACTCCAGTCCAATATAGGGTGTCTTGTTGGGAGCTACTAAAGCTGGAAATTGCTTACGTGTATGAGGGCAGGACTAGGCCTCAGTGCCTAAAGCAGTCAAGCTACATTTTTCTCAGTCCAGAGAAAAGGATTCTGTTTGGGTAAGGTCAGCTATTAGTCGCTAGGCAACCTTGTGTCACAGGATACTAACTTTGCAAAGGTAAAAATAAATGCCTCTATTGCTGTGCTAGGAGTCGTTTCGCCAATTAGGCAATGGGCCACCACCTGACCCAGCTCTTATCTTCTTGTCTATTTTTTCCTCATTCCTGCCACTGTTTCTACCCAGGGTACAACAGATCACACTGAGATGCCAATGGATCCCTATATATCTAAAACATGTGTGACTATCTAGGGCATCACAGATCTCTGCAAGACGCTGGGCACTGAACATGTAAACACCACAGACAGAGACTCTGTGTAGTAAAAACCCTTACCCCAGTCTCTTTTCTTACCCCCAGAAGTAGAGGAATAGAATTTCAGAAAAGGGAAGAGGGAAAGGTGTTTGAGAGACAGATAAAGTCTCGTGACTGTATTGAAGGTATTAGAATGAGCGGAACGAAAGAGTGGACAACTCTCCTGTGCCACTGTCAGCTTCCAGAAGCACAAGTTAGGTTTGTACTGGGGAGAGAGGACCAAGTGTAATAGATATTGAATTTGAGATCAAAATGTTTGAGTGAGTGGACTTTCTCTTGTTCCTTCTTCTTCTTCTTCTTTTTTTTTTTTTTTTTTTTTTTGCAGAACCGGGGATTGAATTCAGGCCCTTGTGCTTGCCAGGTAAGTGCTTATTCTACTGTGCCATCTCCACAGCCCCCAGAATGTAGGGTTTTTTCTTTTCCCAGTACTGGGGATTGAATGTAGGACCTTGTGCTTATTCTACTGAGCTATCTCCCCAGCCCTCAGATTGGTCTTGAACATACTGTGTAACTCAGACTGGCCTTAAACTCTTAGTGATCCTTCTGTCTCAGTCTCCCATGTGCTGGGATTACAGGCATGCAGCACTGCATGAACAAAGTTGAGTAGACAAACCTAATAATTGAAAATGATTGGGAAGGTGTGGGATATAACAAAAAATAAGGAAGGGATTTAAAAGAATATTAGGTACAGCAAGGAAAATTAGAAAGTGGAAAAAGTTAAGTTTTAAGTTAAAATTTGTTTGAAAAACTAGCCCTTCAATCCTTTTAATTTTTCATTTTGAGACAAAATCTTGGCTAAGTCATTACTAAATTACCAAGACTGTGCTTTAGTTTGTAGGCCTTTTGCCCTAACCTCCCAGGAATGCACCACCATGCCGGTTCACTTTTTTCTTTTAATGGATTTAGTACAGGGTCTCATTGTGTAGATTGGACTCCTGGTGATACTCCTGTTTTCAGCCTCCCAAGTGTTGGGATTACAGGCACATTCTACCATGCCCAGTCTCAATTGCCATCTCAGCACATCCTGGGGGCAGGGCCGGCACAGCATGACAGGGATCGAACCCCAGTCCCTGTGTCTGCCTAAGCAGGTGCTTCAGTCTGCTGAGCTATCTGACCAGCCCTGGTTCACTCTTTTATTTTGATATAGTGTCCTGCTGTGTAGACCAGGTTGGTTTTGTGACACCCCTGCCACAGCTTCGCAAGTGCCTGGAGTTGCAGATGTGTGCCACCATACCAAGCGAGGTTTCTCATTGTTTCTTGGGGCCACAGCGAGGCTGATTTCTTACACTCCTAGAAATTAGGCTGTCGAAATGAGGGTAGCGTTCACATATTTTTTTTTGCAGGACTAAATTCATAATGTCCTCCTCAGAGGTCTCTCAGTCTATCCTGGACTTCCTCCTCTTCCTTTCTTCTCTCTCTCTCTCTCCCTCCTTTTTTCCCTATCTCCCTCCCTCTCTTTTCCCTCTGCTTTTTCTTGTTGGATCAGATTTCAGAGGACTCTTAGGAAGCCTAGAGCAGAGTGGAGCCTCTCAGTAGAGAGATCCTGACTCTTGGCTTGGAGGAAAGCCCAGAAAGCAGGAACTAGGAACTTTATATTTGTATGTTCCTGCAACCTTGTCTGGAACATTTCGGTTGGCGCTCGGGGAGTCTGGAATTTGTTGCTATGTCTTCACTTTTTTTCTTATTAGAACCTTATTTTCCATAGACATTATGGATATTGTAATTCAGGTAAATTACGAGAGTAGCAGGCATCATAATGTGGCAGAGAGTTCTGCAATCTGATCTTTGAGAGTCCAGTTCTCTTCCTTTCTTGGTAGAACCAGTGGAAAATCCTGGAGCAGTGCCCACAGTTCTATTTTCCTGCCAGAACACTAGGAAATACTTCTTACCCCCTCCTTACAAAATGTACATGAAGTAGAATTAAAGGTTCTTTTTTTATGTAATTTAAAATATGGCTGACAGAGATCTATAAAGCTTTTTTTGTAGATTGTTTACATTTTTTTTTTCTTTTTAAAGGAGTTTTTGCTATTTAAGTTGTTTGGAGAAAAACTTTCAAATTATTTTACATTTGGGAAAATATTTGGTCAACCTTGGCTAGTGCTGGTAAAATAGAAATCTAGGAAAGCTCTTTATTTATTTATTTATTTTTACCTAATTAGGCTAATTCCCCTTCATGCTCTTTGCAAATGACAAAAAAGCTGGATGGTGGCTCAAAGGCCTGACATTTCCCCCTCTACTTACCTTTGTGAACCATTGTCTCTTGAGAAGAATGGGAATGGAAGGATGGGGCCTCAGAACACACCAAATACGGCCCCTAAGGGCCGGCCAAATAGCTCAGTGGATTAAAGCGGCTGCAAGCAGGCACCGGGGCCTGAGGTTCAATCCACAGGCCTGCCTTGCGGCCCCGTCCCCAAGGCTCTCTAAGATGGCAATTGGTGGCGCGAACCTGTAATCCTACCTGTTAGGAGACTGTAAACAGGCGGATCAGTCTGAGTCCGATCTAGTAGTGAGACTCTAAACGCTCTGTAGACTCTTCCCTAAAATACAAAAACAAAGAAACAAAAAACCAAACGAGGCCCCTTGATTTTTTCTTCCTGTCTGTTAGTGATTTTTTTTTTTTTAACTAGTCAAAAACCAAAGTTAGGGGCTGGGGAGAAAGCTCAGTTGTTCTAAGCACCTACATGGCAAGCACAAGGACCCCAATTCAGTCCTCAGTACCGTATGCCATAAGAGTCCCCAAATCCCGGACAACATGAGCAGGTCGCTGAAATGGGGCATGGTGGTGCACTGGGGAGGCTGAGAGAGGAGGATCACTGCAAGTCTGAACTGCATAGTGAGACGCTGTATCAAATAAATAAAGATTTTTTAATTAAAAAAACTAAATCATCATTTGTACATATTCATTGTTAAAATCTGTGATCCAAGGAAATTTATTCTAAGTATTGTCAAACATTTAGTCTTCAGGTAAAAGAATATTACCCTAAAAGTCACCATTAAGATTCCTGGTTTACTTCAAGGCCATTTGCTCTCTACTACATTTTGTTTTCTCATATTTAAAAAAAATAAATTAGTGTTACTTAGCTTAAAAAACTAATGAGAAATACATTACATAGAGGTATATATGTAAAATACTGGCCATACAGAAACATCCAGGAAAAATATTATTCTTCCATGTAAGGAATGTTTCCTACTAAAGGATAGACCCTTTTTCCTCATTGTTGTTTTTGTCTTATGATAAAAGAAAACAATTGAGAAAATGATGTGTTAGCCGAATCTCTTAAAAACTGATCATGGCTAGGAAATGCATTTATACACAGTATTTGGGTCTTTCTTAATACAAGTATGAGAATGGGTCAATAGCTTAGGGCAGAATCCTTCCCAGAGGAAGACTCAGTTGCACTAGGATAGGGTTCAACGTGGGCTGGGTGTGGAAGGAGGTTACATTTCAATTTAGTGCTGAAGAAGAAAACTTGATCCTTTTCCAGAGTTAAAAGGAGATACTCATGAAATAATGGACATAGGTAATGGTTAGCTATAGTTCTATTAGGCAAAAAGCTGATAGAGCTTTATAATGGAAGGATTAGGTTATTTACATGATAAAAAGCAGAGATAAATGGGCATTATCTTCCTAATGTGATATAATAGGAATTATAAATACTATTTTTTGCAATCTTTTTGGCAAAAGTTGATCAAGACTCTACATTATATGTGGCAGGCAAGCATAATTGCTTGTCACCAAACTTGATTGGCTTGGTGGTTGTTTTACCTGCTTGGTTTGGTCATTTTGGGAATATTTACTGTGTACATGGCAGTTTGGTGGTTGCGTAATTTGTTTTTTATTGAGGTTTACAGCTAAGAGTTTTCTTTGTGTTTCCAAAGAGACTTTTGGCTTGGACTCCTGGAGGTGTCTAGGTGGTAGATCACGGAGGCTTGATTTTGATACTTTACCTTCCCTTCACCCCTTCCTCCATCACTGTTCCCTACTCCGCTTCCCACCTGCTATGAACAGAACACCTCTACTCTGCCACGTCCTTCTGCCATAATCTTTCTTTCTTGGCTCAGGCTGACCATAGACTAAATCTCCTGAAGCCATGAGCCAAATTAAAACTCTCTTTCTTTAAATTGTGAGTATTGAGTATTGTACCCAGGTGACAGAAAAGCTGACTAATAAAGAAAAAATTGTATTGGAGAAGTGAGCTTATTACTATGACTGTATCTAACCATGTAGTTCGGAACAACTTTAGAATTTCTTTGCAGGAGGAGTTTGGAAAAGTTTGGAGAACAAGACTCTGAGATCGTCTAGAAGGCTATCAGCAGAGCCCGATGCTGGTTCCAGTCTCTGCTCTGAAGACCAGAGCGCCAATAGCAAAGTGGAGGCCAAGTTCAGGGGGTTTCTGTTGGTTATTAACTGGATTAGAGGTCATGTACATTATAGTCTGACAAAACATTTGTTTCCAGTTTGCTTCTCTGCTGAGATTTTGAAGGAGGCTGAATTTAAAGGCAGTGGACTAAATTTTCTGGTGGAGGAAATTATAAAGCAGTACAACAGGCAGGATGTGGTATGGATACTGCTGACTGCTTTTAGCTTTATAGTGAGACTAGGGGACAAAAGGCAGAGTAGAAAAATTTCAAAAACTTGAATTTTAGCACCAAAGAAACTATGTGTAAAGTGAGATCCAAAAGATGGGTGGTTGTTGAAAAGTTTAGCATCATTTAAAGAAATAGGTACTTTGAACTGAGATAAGAAGAAAGATGCCTTGAGAGATCTCAGAAATCAGTAAGACACTCTATCCCTGTATCACAGGCTCAAAGGTACAAAAGTGTTCATCTTTCATTTGAGAAGAGAGTTTCTGGGGCCCCTGCTTGAGAAGGGTCTCCAAAGGCAATCAGTTTTCTACAATTCATTTAATTACACTCAGCCAGTCAAGGGGCTATTATAGCCACAGTGCAAAGACTGGCAGCTGACCATGGTGTCATCTATGTGACGCTAGCTGCACCAGAATGCAATAGTTGTAAAGCCTGAAAGACTTTAATTCAGATTTCAAAGGAAGGCTTTCAAGACCAGGCAAGGGACTCCTGAAAGTGTAGTGTGTGAAGCTGTGGGAATTAAACTAAAAGTATAGTGGACCATTTCTCCATGAAGTCAGAGATACAAGAGGTATGGAATATCTCCAGAGAAAAGCTGTACGCCATGAGCCAAGCCAACCCAAGAGAGAGGCTCTGTGCACTGCAACCAGAAAAGCCATAGGGATGGAAGAGTCCAAGCCTCCTGAGACTCACATCTTACAGCCAAGTGTTATGGATGGATATGGAGCTACAGGACTTAGGGTTTTCCCTTCTGGGATTTAGTCTTGCTTTGCTTCTATTTTTGCCTGCCTGCATCTTCCTATCGTTTAGAATAGGAATATTTAATTGATGCCATTGTACTTTGAGTTGTGTAACTTGGTTTTTTAATTTTTATAAAGGTTCACAGCTAAGAGTTTTTCTTGAGCTTCAGAAGAGACTTTGGCTTTTGAAATCCTAGAATTGTTTAGATTTTGGGAGAGAAAATGAGTTACGTTGTACACAGCATAGTTATAACATATTAATCAGGATGTGGTTAAACCAAAACTCACTAGTTTTAGCTTTATAATGAGACTAGGGGACAAAAGGCAGGGTAGAAAAATTTCAAAAACTTAAATTCTAGCCCCAAAGAAACTATGTGTAAAGTCAAGGCCAAAGATGTGTGGTTGTTGAAAAGATTAGCATCATTTAAAGAAATATGGGTTTTTCAGGGCTCTTTGCAAGGGTATCTGGAAGTAATTTGCACCAAGCCGGCAGCTGCAGTAACTACAGTTTCAATTTCAACGCCATGATGTTTCCCTTGGCCAAAAACGCATTAGGTTGTTTTCCAGTTCTGAGCATTCAACAAATGGTAGCAAGGCAGAGCCACCAGAAACGTACACCTGATCCCATGACAAATATGGTAATTCTATATTAGTTAGTGGAGCCACATTCTGTATTGCTGCATGGACCTACACAGCAACACAAATTGGAATAGAGTGGAACCTTTCCCTGTTGGCAGAGTCACTCCAAGGAATGGAGAGATCAGCAATCAGGCCAGCTGAGATGATACAGCTAAATTGTTTCTAAATGAAATCATAATTGATGCCAAGTAAAAGTGCCGTGTATCCATTAAAATATGGCCTATTGAAGAAATAAAGTACAATTGAGAAGAAGATGGCTTGAGAGATCTCAGAAATCAGCAAGACACTCCCCCTGTATCATAGGCTCAAAGGTACAAAAGTGTGTAAAGTTAATATAAAAATAATATAAAATATAAACAATATAAAACAGTTGATATAAAAATATTAACTTTTATTGTGTTTATTTGGCTATGTAAGTATGATTTAGAGAGACATTTGGGTATTAAAATTTGATAGGTGGTGGAATATGGTGATTAATTCTAATTTCATTAACATGATTGGTTTGGGAGCCCCTGGGGGAATTAGCAAAGCACATTGGTGGGTGTGTCTGGATGGATTATGAAGAAATGACCTTGGGTACTTTATCTCATCCCTCAACCCTTTGTCCCTGGCCCTGCTTCCCAGTTGATATGAACTGAATATCTTTGCTTTGTTATACCTTTCTGCAATGCTATGTGTTCCTTGGAGGTAGCCTACTATGGACTGAATTCCCTGAAATCTTGAGCCAAATTAAACCTCTTCTTCAAATTGTTGATTTCAGATATTATCTTTCAGTGACAGAGAAACTGACTAATGTAACATGCTATTAATTCATAAAAACTACAGAGCACAGAAATGCAGGTTGAATTCAATCACCTCTAGCAAAATTCAGAATGTAGGAAATTCCAGAAGAGATATATATATATATATATATATATATATATATATATATATATATATATATATATATATATATCTGTTTCAAAATAATGTGAGTACAGGGAGGTGAGGGTAGGGATATAAGTGAATGAAGATTGAGTGTGCAACATTTACTGGGGCTCAGTGATTACACAAAGAGATATACTATTCTAATTATTTGCATATGTTTGAATTTTTTTCACAATGAATTAGAGAGATGAAGAAAAGAGAGACACATATATGGAGATAAACCTGAGTAATAGGTACAGGTACAGACAACTATTCTGAGTAATTTTGCTATGAAAAAGAAAGGAAATGAGCAGTAGGTAAAGAAGGCCAAATAGCTCATGAGGTTTTATTTTCATATAGAAGATGTTACCGTATGTTTGTAGCTAATTGTCCCTACTACAACTCCTAGTCCAGAAAAAAGAAATAAATCAATGGCACAAGACAAAAAATGAGTAGTTGGAGGAATGACATCCTTGGTTAGGGTACAGAGGATGATTTAAGTGCACAGTGGAAAGATCCAAGCTAGGATCCTTGATAGTTTATCCATAATCACTGGAAGAAATGCAGAGGGTATGAACAGAATTATAGGAACATTGGTTGGTTGCCTGGTCAGGATTTAGTGACATTCCCTACTGGTTACTGGCAAATTTCAGTGAAGTAAGAGGGGGTAAGAAGAGATGAAACTTTAAAGAAATCATGCGATTGTTATCTCTTATTGCAGAAATGTAGTGGAATTATCAAATAGCACAGGAAATGCACTCTGGTTTTTTTATAATCAGGAAGTTAAAATGTGTTAAAATGAGGCAGGAAGATCTCCATGGATTTAAGCTAAGTCTAGTCTATATAAGCAAGTTCAAGGCCAGCCTAAACTCAGTGAGAGCCTGACTCAAAAAAAAAGTGTATTGAAAATAATTAAGTGAGAGGTCATTAAACTAAGATGAGTCTACAAGGGTCCTGCATAACCAAACTGAAACCTAACTCAGTCTTTGAAATAAAAATTCAACTCAATCAATCATAAACAGCCAGTTGGCATTCATACTTTGCTAGTCAGCTTTCTGTTACTCACAAAATGCCTGAGATAATAACTTTTAAAGAGGGGAAGGGTTTTAGTTCATGGTTTCAGGCCATGATTCTTTGGCTCCATTACCTTTGGGCCATTGTGAAGCAGAACATCATATCAGGAGCACAAGACAGAGAAAAATACCCACCACATTATAGTAAAGAAGATGAAAAGAGAGAAAAAAGGTCTGGTGTCCCAGTATCTCCTTCAAGGGCATTTGCTTCTTCCCACTAGGATCCACCTCTCAAAGGTTCTTTCACCTCCCAATAGTGCCACAAGTTGATGATTAGGCCTTTAATCTGTAGTCCTCTAGGGGCCCTTCAAGGCCCATCCATAGTTATCTTCAACTTGCCACAGGGATAGTCCAAATAAAGCAACGGCTCAAACTTTAACAAATCAGATGATTTCTTGGCTTTGTTTTCACAAGTATGCAATGAAAGCCTTCCCTTTATGCTGTTCGGGTGGATCCTCTAATCACTGCCCATTTGCAGTTGCACAGTTCATGAAGTGCTGTAGCATCAATAAACTGTTTACAATTTGTAATGTTCCTAAGTTTATCTTTTAACAAGTGTAGCCATCGACTAGTTTAAGTTAATAAAAAAGTTATTAGCATTGTTAAGAGCATTTATCCAGAGCCATGTTAAGCTATTGCTCAGGTGCAGACATAAAATCCCAAGAGCTATCTGGAATTTTGCAGAGAACTCCATATTTCCAGATAGAAGAGGAAAAGCACTACAAATAAGCTGAATAGTACACAAAACCCATTCTAAGTGGAGGTATAAAGGAACGATGTTTAAGTCAACTAACTAGAGATTTCTTCTTGGGGCAGAAGAATCATAATGAAGCTACTAAAAATAAAGTGAGAAGACAGAACAAATTAGCCCAAAAATGGGCCATTGAAACTGACTTTTTTGTAGGTGGTATTGTCGGTGATGATGAGTAAATACATGATGTGATCATGAGAATAAAGGATCATTGCCAGAAAGGAGTCCAGGACATGAAAATCAGGGATTGCAATAGAGAAACATCACCAAGTAAAATAACAAGATCAAATCTATTGAACAAAGGTTGCACCCTGTTCTGGGTCAGACCTGATGTAGAATTAATACTACCAAAATATCTCTGGCTGAAGTTAATTAATTTTATAAATGATTAATTTTCACTGTAATTCAATTTGATTCGGGTGTTCTCTGAAGAAAGCTTCAGACTTAACAGCTTTAAGAGCTGAGTCCCCAATAAGGCTGCCCTTGAAGCCAAGGCTGCAAGTTTAGGCATGGCCAGGCTCCCCCATACTTCTGACCAGTTGGGTACATATTTAAAGAGTTCCTTGATCCTCTCATGTTTGTTAACTCAACAGAACAACTCACAGAACTCAGAAAAGTGCTACACCTATGATTACAGTTTTATTATAAAGGATACAAATCAAAACCTGTCAAATGAAGAGCCATGTTAGGTCAGATTTGGGAGAGTCCTAAACACAGAGCTTCAGGGCACCTCCCCAAGGAATCCCTATCACTCTCCTGACATTTCATTCATTCATTTATCAGGAAGCTCAATTGCATACTTATTGAGGTTTCATTGGGTAGGCATTATTGACTGAATCCTGGACAGACTCCAGTTACTCTGTCCTCCCCAGAATCTGGGCTAGCTTCAAAACTCCAACTCTTTAATTAGCTGATTGTCCTTGCCATCCCAAGTCCCCAACCTAGTTGGTGTAAACTCAGGGGTGATATGAGAGTTTCACAAATTACAAATATACTTTTCTATTACTCCAAAATTCCAAGGATTTAGAGTCTTCAAGTTCCTTTTAGAAACTGGAGGAGTCAAATTTCTTGTTATACAGCAGGCATATGCCAAGAGAAATGAACTTGGACCTTCAACATCTCCAAAGAAATATTTTATTTTATTTATTTTTATTTTTTGTATTTTAGGGAAGGATCTACAGGCTGTCCAGGGTCTTACTACTAGATCAGACTCATAGTGATCTGCCTGTTTACAGACTTCCAACAGCTGGGATTACAGGCATGCACCACCATGCCCCGTCTCAATTACTGCCTCAGTGCACTCCAAGGGCAGCACCAGCAAAGAAAGCCTGGGGATTGAACTCCTGGCCCCTGTGCCTACTTGCAGTCACTTTAATCTGCTAAGCTATTTGGCCGACCCTTCCAAAGTAATATTTTAATAGCAGATGACAATGACTTAAATTTTTTGAGGGAAAAATATTTAATGCAAGCAGGTTATACCCATTCAAATAGCTCTCTCTATATAAAACCAATAGATAGGTTTTATTGAATAGCAGGAGAAGAACAAAAAGCAGTATATAGAATACTTTAGGTAAGAGGTAAGTGGAGGTATGAAGAGTATGATGTGTAAGTCAAGCAGTCTTAAAAAATAAGTTCACTTGAGATCAAGGATACAACTTAGCAGCATACAAGCCTGCTTGGCAAGTACAAGATCCTGAGTTCGATCCCAGGTACTGCAAAAATAAATAAAATACGTAAATATATGTTCCCAGGTTGCATAAAATGATGGTTATGTTTAAAGCTTAAAACTATGAAGTGTATGGTGGTACACCATGTGTTGTCAGAAATTGTACTCAGTACTGCCAAGAGTTAAACTATTTTGTAAGAAAGGGTGAAGTCTGAATCTACAGGTAGTTTAAAGGATGAGAAGAGGTTTCACCAATGGTTATGAAAGCCAGCAGATTGCAATTTGGCTCAATCCAAAGTTTAACATGCATCTGGAAAGAGTGAAAAGGTTCAGCTGTGGACATTTCTAATGTCTAACAATGACTTCTCAATTCTATTTCAAGTACCCTAGACCAACATGGCTCTATTTGTTATTTCCTTCACGTTTCCCTCTTTTGAACTAATCTTTCCTTAGAAAAGCACTGATGATCAATTTAATTACCAGAAAGCCCACACCACTACAATGGACCTGTCTTGGGAAGCCATATCTGTCATCAGTGGGTATAATTACTTGGCATGGCTATGGAGCAAATTTAGGGGCTTTAGATAACAGGCAATTGAAAACCCAGAGCTTTGGATGGGTCAGAAATAATTTGAAGAAAGGCATGGCATTATGAGTACTTCCCAGGGATTGCTACTATTTTGGTTGTAGCAGTAATCTTGAGGCTTAAAGACAGACAAAGGATGAGTAATCTGAATACAGTAATATATAACAGGCAATCTTCTGTAACAAAAAACCAAAACCAACATATAATCCTGACTTCAGAAAGGACTCTATCCTTGAAAGTAATCAGTTAAATGTATCTGAAAATTTAAAACTAAACCAGTGAAGGGAATTAGATGTAGACTTTGTAACTCACTAATGGAGTTATAAAGTTTAAAGGAGTTTGTAATTTCTAACTCAAACTGTACGGAAGTATTGATCAAGGCATGGCAAATTATATCAATAGCATCCTCCCTATGCTGTGAGGAGATAGTCCATGGTTATGTGAACATTAAGGAATACTCAGTTCAGAGAGTTCAGTGATCTTCATTGGGCTGTTATGGCTTTTCCAATAGACTGAGTGATTCTCTTAACAATTTGAATGAAATCTCTGATCATATATTCATGTCAAACTTATCCAATTCCTATTCCATGATCCTGTCATTCTGCTAGTCTTTTCCCAACTACTGGGGTTAACCCCTCTTGGGTAATGTGCTTGGGGCCATGTGCTGGAGCCCACTGAAAGGGGTGGTCCAATGTGGGCATCATCTGCACATCCACCATGAGTCCAGACACACACACGCCCATGGGATTTTCTACACCTACAAATTATTATACATAGACATAGAAGGCAGATAACTACCCTGATTCTGTGTAAAATTTAGGACTCAATGATTGGCACTAAACTGGTAATATTCTGAAACCAGTATAAATGCTATAAATGGCCTTCAAGGGCAAGGTATGGTTGGTTTGGTAGATGGGCAAGGTTGAAACAAAGCTTGAAGGCCATAAGAATTTTTCTAAGTATTTTGTAGACTCAGTAAGTGAACAGAAAGAATTAATGAGAGGATTCAGACTGTTTGCTAGCCAATTCTGCAGCAAAATGCCTAAAAGTCTCAGAAGAGTTATGATAAATAATTTTAAAAAGGATTGCTTAAAGGTAGGAGATGAGATAGAAACTGGACATCTTATGAGAGGAATTAGATATATTTCATAAGTGACATCTAAGCTATTTCTTTATGATTACATAAGAGGGAGGAATTGATAAAAATAGTTGACAGCTACCACAACTGAGTCACTATTTTCTCCAAAGGATCCAGTAGAAGGTTGAGGTATATCCAAGAAGGAAAGCGTCTTTTCCCAAGAATGCACTATAAAGACTGTCTTAACTAATTTAATATCCACAGGTAGGAGGTGTACCAGTTTAATTTCTCTGTTTACCCTACATTTTAAAATATTTTCACCTTTTTAAATGAAGAAATGTATGCACTGTGAGCTTCTAAGAAATCTGAACTAGAAAGATGAATTAGTATAGTTGGACAAAATGGAAAGAAGAGCTCAGAAGAGACACAATAGAAACATTATAGCATGGAGCATGTAAAAGGTTATAAAACAATTAGAAATGCCTAGTTTTTGTATTCTGAGGAACAACACAATTTAAAGTAAGGAAATCAAGAATATAGAACAGATCCAGTGTCAGACCCCAGATTTATTCTTCATTAGTAGACCTTCCAGTTATCCTAAGGAGTTAGGAAGGAGAAAATAAAAGGTATCTTACAACTCCTCAGGCAGGCGCTATGGAAAAATAAAAGCACTGTCTTGATGAAATATAAAATAAGGCTTTCCTCTTTGCTATGTCTTTTGAGATCCTTCTTTTCAAAATACCTGTGTTTTATGCAGTAAATGCAAACCTCTTTTTGATTTTTCTCAGTTGTTATGGGCACCTTAGAAGGGGCAGATGTTCTAGTCTAGCTAGTGAGTTGTTGAAGTTATAAATTCATAAATCAAGTGGCCTTCTGTTCCCCTTCATCTTGAAGAGTTTGGAGAAGTTGTTCATCCAAGTTGATAAGATTATGCATTTGTGCGGTAGCCCAGTTGGACTGGTACCACTTAAAAGGTGCGGCAAGTTGTTCATCTAACATTTTTAGCAAGATGGTATTAATAAGAGGCATTATGATTATCACAGAAATTTATATCTCATATACCTTAAAGGCCTTTTCAAACTCTCAAAATAGTTAAGGACTGATTGATTAACTCACTCGGGGTTGTAGCACAATGTTGAAATTTATTCCAGTTGACGATTTTAGAAAAGACTCAGGCACTAGACTGGTGAAGCCCTAAGATAATGCTTGAGCTCAATCTCAAGCCTCGGCTATTTATTAAAATCATGTATGGGATCTACCTATTTAGTTTGGAGAACCATGCATCAAGTCTGCTTAGGTTGCTACCATGGACTCACTCACAAAGATCAGAAAAACCTGGCTACTGAATCTGTATGACTACATTAAATTCTTAAGCAGATTCCATTGGGCTTGCAAGAGTATCAGGAAATTCTTCAGTGATGGTTTTTGGGTTAGCTTTTCTCAAGGAGTGTATCTTATGGACAGTTCCCCTTGGCCTATGGGCTTAGTTTTAAAGGATGCTGCAAGGACAGGGGAATTAAATAGCACCTCAAGAATGACTATCGGACCAAGAGCTGGAATTATATTCTGAGCAAAAATGGTGAACCTAGCAGGAAAAGTGGAGCTGTTCTGCCATTGGCGAATCTAGGAGGGCTACCTGGATTGGCATCAGATGCATTAAAGAGACGAGTGCATAGGTTAGAGTTCAGGGTAATCATTGTAATATTGGCAAGTGGTTGGGAGAAGATTTTTGATGATACCAAGTTTAGACAGAGGGGAATGTGAGAGGGGTGCGTCAGTTACAGTGGTGATGGGAGGAGAAAAATGACCCCAGGAAGCAGCAGAAACAGAGGAAGAGAAAAAAAAAAAAGCGGCTTTAGATTTTTTTTTAAATTCAGAGATGGTTTGTTAATGTTTTTTACTTACCGCTGGAGAGAAAGCAATCTTTTTTTCTGAGTTGTATCTCAAAGCTTTCATGCACCACTGAAAATAAGCTTCCCAGTCATTTTTCTTGTCTAAAACTAGCTTTCTCTAGTTGCATGCATAAATGAACAGATTTGCAAATTTCAAAAGATTCTTATGTTGGCCAATGTAATTTTAAAACTTCTCAGATTATTTGGGCCTATTGAAGAAGAATACATAGACATTATACAGGAAGCTAGCTGGAGTTTTCAAAAGGGACCTGCCAACCAACATTTTGGAGAATGGGATACCCAGTGTACTTTAAAAAGATTATTTCTATTGGTCACGACTAATGAGATTATGTTTAGAACTGTGTGTATTTTAAAGGCTTCTACCCCCTCACTAATTAGTTTGATAGCCACATTATCTCAGGTTATATAGCATCAACATTGTACTCTCTAATCTTAGGATGCCTTAACATGAGGACTTTCGAGGGGGAGACTTGGCATTTCTGAGTATCCTCTGGTGAATCAAGGTTATTCCTTCTGACTCTTGATGGATATGTTTAATTGGAGATCCCTAAGAGGCCACAGCATGTGAGGCACAACACTTCTACACATAGTTAATTGCCTGTAAAATTTGAAATGGAATAGAAGGAGCTGGGTTTTTTTTTTTTCTTTGAAGTGAGGGCACGCTCACAGAATCATCTTTTTTGTTGATCGAAGCAATCAAAGTTCAATAATAAAATTTGAAATAGTCACCGTATATCACTACGTACTTTATTATATCAGACTTATAAATATTCACCAAAAGAGAAACCCAGAACACAAATCTTTTTTGGGGGGTGGGGGGTGGTACCTCACTATGTAGTTCAACTAGGCTTTGATCTCACCATGTAGTCTAGGCTGGCCTCAAACTCATGCCCAAATCTCCTGCCTCAGCCCAGCACCCAAGTATTAATGGCAAAGATAGAAGGTCATACTGAGATCTGAGACTTCTGCCTAGCAACAAAGACAGAAATTAAACTAAAGCACAAATGTTTGCTTAATGACAAAAATGACATTTTCTCATCAACAGTAGTAATACTGAGAATAAGAAGTACTCAGATGCTGATTTCAGAACTCTATTAAAATGAGACTGGAAGAACAAATCTATAAAGATTTACCCCACAGCTGAGTACTCCCATGTAAATAGGAAAATACAGTGAATTAAGACCAAATGGACCAGCAGAGTGCCAGAAAACGCTGCTCTGTATTCTGAGGGGTGCACTAAAAATGTGGACAACAAATGAAAAGAACCTGTTATATTTGTTTGGGACTTATTAGGATTGTAATCCAGGAAAACACAGACTCAAACAGACATGAAAATGTGTTCCCACATTTGCAAAATGGTGGACGTATTCAAAGCTTAAAGCCACGAAGCTGGTGGTGGTTATGTCATTTGCTTCTGTATTGTCAAGGAACACTTTCTGAATCAGGTGTGGATTCATCTGATCATCTATGTTCTGGGAAGCTGAACAATGAACAATCCAGTGAAAGAACTATATAGCTCATTGTAGAGTCCTGTTGGAAGCTATATCGAGAAACCAAAGAGTCTGCAGTGCAAAGCTGAAGAGACTTCACTAGAAACCTGGAGACAGCTGTCCAAAGATGATGGAGAAGACTGGAGCACCTCTGAATATACAGAAGTGAGACTTCCTTCTTTGTTCTCCTTTGTATTCCATTCAGGCTACAAGCCTATTTGTTGGAGCCACTCACACCAGGATGGGTCTTGAAACCTGTATGAAATCTATTCAGCCACAAAGAACTGTGCTAATCCAGTTGGACATTTCTTATTCAAATTAATATTACAATTAGCTATCAGAGCTTGTCAGGAACTGTATGTGGTAATAAAAGGAATTAGGCTGTAGTACAGGAAGGGAATTGGATACAGTTTCAATCCACAGCTAACTTAATAGAAATGGGTTTCACAAACATTTCAGAAATACTATTTAATTGCAGTTAGGTACAAATGCATTGCATGTATATGAAATTTCTGAGATCTGATTAACAAAGGCCTCCTGACTCCACTTTAAGTGTCTTCAACCAATGCTATTCCATTTTGATCTTTTTTTCCTTGATGCTTCATTGTGTTTTTCTATGTTGATGCCAAAATGAACATGAATTGTTTACATATAAAATTATTTTTCAGTACATAATTTCATAATTTTCATAGATATGGCTTCTCCACTCCTTCATTTAACAAATATTTACTGAATTCCTCTAACATGTTGGGTCTTTTTCTAGCTGTTTGGAATTCTGTGGCAAACAAAACAAAGTACTTATAGTCTATTTA
Organism: Ctenomys sociabilis; assembly: GCA_004027165.1. NCBI lineage: Eukaryota > Metazoa > Chordata > Mammalia > Rodentia > Ctenomyidae > Ctenomys > Ctenomys sociabilis. The sequence continues at coordinate 46,476 of PVKA01004002.1, read as the reverse complement.
TCCAAGAATAGGCTAAAAGTTTAGATCTTTAGTATAATATCAACTAGCAATAGTGTGGTAAAAATTGCCTTATTCCTAAATTTAATACCTCTTAACATTTCACCTTTAAATGTTTTTAATGTTTCAATATTCACATTTAGTTGTTAACAGATAATATAAGGGAGAAATATGTATTTTTTTTCCTTACTCATTACAAGTTCACAGTTCAGGACCCTATAGGACCCTATGATGAAAGAGAGATAATAAAGGAAGGTTAAGCAAACTTACTTAATATAAATTTTATATGACATGGGAAACACTGAAAATAAAGACCAAAGCACACACAGTTAACCTTGTATATCTTTGTTCTGAGACCTGGTAGAGTGGTAGAGAGTCTGGAGACATGTGATTGGTCATAGTGGTATGATCTAATGATAATAAACTGAAAGGAACTAAGGGAGGTCTGTTTGTTCAGATTCTTCATCTTCCCATGTCTTCAGAAATAAGAATATCCCTTCCTTTTCTATCCAGGGGTGGATATCCAGGGCATATCCCTGTCTTAGTTCATTTTCCATTGCTACAACAGGTACCTGAGACAAGGTGGTTTGTAGAACAGAAATTTTACTAATTCATAGTTGTAGATACTGGGGAGTCCCAGAGCATGAGATGGCATTAGTGAGGGTCTTCTTTCTGCATCATAACACAGTAGAAAACATCACATGATACGACAAGGTAAGCATGCTAGCTCAGTATCTCTTCCATTTCTTAAAAATCCAATAATGCCATACTGGGGGGCTCCTACCCTCATAACCTCATCCAGAATTAATGCTAATTACTTCTCAAAGGCCCTACCTCATAGCACAAACACATGAATTTGGTATTTAAGATTCAAGTACCTGAACTTGTGGGTGATACATTAACACCACAGAAATCTGGAAGAAAGAAGAAAAAAAAGAAAATCTGCAATGAGAGCTGTGCAACTTCCCTACTTCATGAGAGAAGACTGAGAAAGTGAGTGTCTCTTCTATTTTTGATGTTCTCTCAAATGTCAAAATGCCATACTTAGAGTTACCATATCCTGAACACAATTAATACCTTTTATCATACTAATGAAATTCTCTATTCACATTTTGCTCTCCTGACAAGATGGACATGATCATGAATGAGCACTGAAATTCACTTTTTCTTCTTCCACTGAAATGGTCATATGGTTTTCTACCTTTTACCTCTTCTTGGGTAAACTCAAACTGGTTATAATAGATCTCTGGTTTATATTTGTGAATAATTTAATTGTCAGTACTTTATTTTGGATTTCCTATTTATGACTTTGAGTATCACAGTTTGCCTTTGAATTTTTTTCCAGCAGTGTTCTTGTTTGTTTTGCTATAAATTTTATTTTAATTTTAGAAAGTGAGATGAGAATACTTCACTTCTGGGAAGATGGAATAGACACACATTTCCCTATCTTTCCTGCTAAGTACAACTAAAATTTCTGACTTGTTATATAGAAAAACATAAGAAGACTCTGAAAGGTACAGAAAAGAGGGTAGCGAGATTCTGGACCCTGGGACTTAAGGAAAAACACAAATACAAATTCTTTGGGTGCTATTCATGTCTTTTATATCCTAAACTTGGAGCTGAAAAATCTAGCAATCTAGAAACAGTAATGAGTATAGACAATGAAAGCTCCTCACCCAAAACATTGGGATACTTTTAGCCAAAGGCCAGGAAAAGAGCAGTGTAAGAGATAGAAAATTGTTAAGCAAAAATTACTTTATTTCAACCAAACCATACAGAAGAAAATATGGCCTCACCTATCCTAACCTATGCTACCAAAGTAGATTAAGAATCGCAGACTTCTACCTCCATGAGCCTACAACCTGAGGCACCCTTCTTCAGGGACAGTGTCTGAAGGCCATGCAAGGAAAAGGCCAGTGTCAGCAGAAAACACATAGGAAACTTAAATGACTTGTTTCCACCCAGTGGTAGCAGGGAGCGACTCTCTCCCAAATCAGGTGTTCCTGAAAGCTGAGAGAAGAACCTAGTTCACATAGGTTCACTCTGTAATAAGCGGTGATGGCCTGACACTTGCCCTGTCAGAAAAGTGCCAAGGAAGTGAATCTGAAACATAAGGTTTACATAAGATTAGTTCTTCTTAACTAATAGGAAAATGTCCACATTTCAGTTGAAAATTACTCTTTATACCAAGAACCATGAAGATAAGCTGAGCATAGAAACAGTCAATAAGTGCCAAGACCAAGATGCCAAAGATGTCAGATTATCTGACAAAAATTTTAACAAGACATTATAAAAAAGCTTCAAAAATAATTGCAAGGGCAGGTCTGATAGCTCAGCAGACTAAAAGCACTTGCTCAGGCAGAGCGCAGCAGCTGGGGTTCGATCCCCAGCATGCCATGCTGGCCCCGTTCCCAGGGCACGCTGAGACAGCAATTAAGACTATGTAGTGAGACCCTGTAGACCCTGCCCTAAATACAGAAAAATAAATAAATAAACAATTACAAATACATTTGAAACAAATGAAAGAAACAGCCTCAGCAAAAGAATACAAAGTCTCAGAAAATAATAGAAGATATCAAGATAAGCCAAATGGAAATTTTAGAACTAAAAAGTTAATGAAAGAAATACAAATCTCAGTGGATGAGTATGATATTGTGACATATATATATATATATGGTTTTCATTCCTGATATCTGGCCACAGCTCCTAAGATCTCTGGATTATCACAAATGATAAGTGTATTTTCTATGTCAATGAGCTAATGGTGCTTGTGAAGTACTAGGCAGCCTCAGGATGAGAGCTACAGAAGCCATCCATGTGGCTAGAGGTTAGAACTTTCAATCCATCTCTGCCATCTTACACTGTATTTCTACCTCTTAGAAAGGAAGAGGAGCTGGAGGTTGAATTGATCACCAATGATCAATGATTTAACCAATTTTGACTGTGTAATGAAGTCTCCATAAAAATTAAAAATTAAAGGTTCTGGGGGAATTTCCAGAGTGTTGAACATGAGGAAAATCTGGAGGGTAGAGCACAAAGGAGGGCATGGAAGTGTATTTCTTCTCCTCATCTCACCTTTTGCATCTCTTGATCTATTTGTATCTTTTAAGATACCCTTTATAATAAATAGGCGAATGTAAGTAAAGGGTCTCTCCTGTTCTTTGAGGTGTTCTAATAAATTACTCAAATGCAAGAAAGGGATTACAGGAATCAAATTTATATCTATTTGGCCAGATATGTAGGTCACAAATGATATTTACAATTGGTATCAGCATTAGGGGGCATTTTGTACATCTGACTTTTATCTTGTGGGATCTGACATTATCTCCAAGTAGATGGTGTAGAATTGAATTGAAGTACAAGACACTTAACTGGTGTCTGCTACAGAATTGTTAGATGACTTGGGAAAATACTCCACTTGTGTAGTAACAGAAGTGTTGTGTTAGGGCAAGACAGCTCAGTGGACTAAGCGCTTGGTTAGGTAAGTGCAGGGGCCAGGGTTTGATCCCTGGCACCACATGCCATGCTGGCTTCGCCCCCAGGTGTGCTGAGCTGGCGATGGAGTCTGGGCATGGTGGCACATGCCTGTAACCCCAGCACTAGGGATGCAGACAACAGAAGGATCACTATGAGGATGAGCTGCCTAGTGAGATCCTGCACAAAAAAAAAAAAAAAGAAACCTAAAAAAGAGGTGTTGTTCTAGGTGTGGTGTGAGTATGAAAAGCTTTTTTTTTGTCCTATTTTTATTAATGGGCTCAATATCAGAATAGAAAAGAAAAGAAGAAAAAAAAATCAGTGAACTGGAAGAGAACAATAGAAATTTCCCAATCTGAACAACAGAAAGAAACTAAAATGGGTGGGGAAAGAGCACCTGTGAGACTCTAAAAGAAGATGTAATAGATGGGCTGAGAAGTAATTCCAGGAAATAGTGGATGAAGAAATTCCAAATTTGGGAAAACATAAACAATAGAATTCATTAATTATAATAAGAATATGTAAAAGCACAAAGTGGTGTTTATTTTAGGAAAGCAAAGCTGGCTCAATACTAGAAAATCGATTAATATAATCTGCCCTATTAAGATGCTAGTGAAGAAAAGTCAGGATTGTATGAATTGATGCAGAAAATTTTGACAAACTTCAAGACCTATAGATGATAAGGTTTCAAAAAAATTGGAATAACCAAAAACATTCTCAGCTTGATAAAGAGCATCTACAAAAACAAGCATCCTACAGCTAACATCAGATCTAACTTAACATCAGATCTAACTGAAAGTCTTAATGCTTTCTCTCTAATATCAGGAGAAAGGCAATGATTTCTGTTCTCACCACTCTTAGTCAACATAGTGCTGGTGCTAATCAATACAACAGGCAATAAAATGCATATGGATCTGAAAGGAAGAAGCAAAACTCTTTCTACTGGTAGATAATCTGATTATCCACACAGGAAATTGCAAGGAATCAATAATGCAAGAAAACTCCTGGAACAAAAGAAGGGCTTATAAATTCCTCTCTTTGTTTACAAGAAACTGAAATAAGTTTTTGGGTCATGTGATTGAGAGAGTCATTTTTTTCATATGATTATCAAATATGTATTGAATACCCGAAATTTACAAACATAGGCAATTATTATACATCAGCAATAAGATTATTACACTCAAAATGGTAAGTGCTATTTTAGAAAAAGATGGAATTGAAGACCTCTTAGGACATCTCATGAAATGAAAGACTTTGTTGTGATATCTTAGTTATTTTCTCTTTGCTGTCACACAATACCCAATATCCACAACTGTAAAGGGGAAAGGTTTATTTTGGTTCATAGTGTGTGAGTTTCAGTCCAGAGTCTGCTGGCTCTGAGGCAGAACCACGTGGCAGAGGACAGAGTTCATGACATGGTGGCACGACATGGGGAGGGAGAGATATCCAAGAAGGAAGGGGGAATGTACCCTTAGGCCTTCCTCTTCAGTGACCCACCTCCTCCAGTCAGGTTTCACCTTCCAAGTCACATTAAGCTATAAATTCCTCAATAGACTAATGCACTGCTGAGTATCAAACTGTCATGATCCAATCACCTGTCAAAAGCCCACCTACTCTGAGTGCATGAGGCTTTGGGGGAACATCAGGATATAAACCATAACAAATCTGTGGGGAAGAGTCGTAGGCAGTGGAAGCTCAAAAATCCCAAGATTGGGAACATACATTGTATTTTTGAGAAAAAGCAAGAGGCTGATGTGACTGCCATATAATAGGGTAGAGGAGGAATGGCTTATAGGTCAGAGAGGACCCAGTGCCAAGTTACACAGCTCCTTGTAATTTACGTAAGGACTTGAGTGAGCTGAGAAGCACTGAAGGATTCAGGCAAGAATAGCCTGATAGTGTTTGTGATTAATCTCAACAAGTTCAAGACCACCGACTGGATGAAATCTAGCTTAATTTATACCTGCCTCTCAACTTCCTTTTTTTTTTTCTGTCGCTTTTTTTTTTCATTTCAAAATACCCCTATATTTTACTGTATTTGTTCTTTCCTAATCTTGAATAATTCCTTTACCCTTTCACTAGACTAACCACTTCCAGAAACCATTTGGACACTTTCCTTCCTGCTTAAAAAAATGTTTTTCTAGCCTGACAAAAGTTTGCTGCATAAGTCAGTCATTACCAGTAATAAGGACCGTGTGCCAAGGATTGTGTAAATGTTCAGTAGTTAGCCCAGAGCTCCTGCTCCTCCCACCAGGGTTTCCACCAATCGAGTAAAGGCATTCTGGGCCAGCCTTGCTCCTTCTGATTGTCAGACTACTTTTCTGCCTTCTGGATACTTCCAAGACTACAGCAGAGGTAAGAAGTCAAGGTGTAATACTGCTCTTCTATGAAACAGGTCTGTCATTGCATCAGCTGTGTTGGAACCTGCAACTTGAGTGAGTTTCTCTTTCTTCTCATATAACATTTGCTGTCCTTGGAAAGGAATTTTCTGTTTCAAAGATAAGAAACAAGGAAACAAATTTTTAACAGATAATCTCACAGAAGTAGTGAGTAAAAAAGATATCTCTGTCAGGATCCTCAGTTATTGTGTGAAACATTACCTTGTAGGTGATGAAGAGAATGCATAAACAGAAGGCTATAGCTTTAGGATAGTAGCTGAGCTTTTTTGTTGAGCCCTTTTGGTTATGTGCATATGTTTACTTGATAAAATGTTTTAGAAAACATTTTAATTGCATCTGAGTATTGGTTGAGTTTTTCACTAAACTGTCCACTTAGCTCCCACCTTGCTCAGTAGCAATCTACATCATTCAGAAAATTCACAAACAAGCTCTAGGAAACTTTGAGAAACAGACAGATGCAAAACCTAAGAAGATAACCTGGGAGCAGTCACTTTTCTCCAACAGGAGAAAACTCTAAAAGTTGTGTATGAGAGAGGCTTAAGATGAGGTCTTGTAAAGAACAGCAGGAACTGTACCTTGCTTTGAGGTAACATATATCAAATCACTGTTACTAGTTGAGCTACTTTGGGCTATTACTTATGAGGAGAATTATGTAAATGTGAAGAGGCTAAGGGCCTGATGACACAGCTGCTTTTATGACTATATAGTCTATATCTTTTATAAGACCTTAAATACTTTCAAAATGCCAGATCAGTGAATGGTTATAGTTTTTCTTAGAATTTTCCTTAGCGTGGCCGGGGAGATGGCTCAGTGGAATAAGTGTTTCCATGGCAAGTGCAAGGGCCTGAGTTCAATCTCTGCTTCCACCAAAAAAAAAAAAAAAAAAAAAAAAAAAAAAAAAAAAATTCCTTAGCAATATTTCTGTAGCTCAGTATAAAAATCTGGACTCACCCTGGCAAAATTATCTCAGTTCTTCCATCTCAAAGATTTTAGGATCGTTGAAAAAGCAGGAACTGAGCTTTGTGGGTGAGAAGGTGATGCGGCTTTCAGACAAGGATGTTGATACTTTTTTTTTGGTAGAACAAAATTATTAAGGTGGTGTTAAGCTCTGAATGAACAATTTTCAATGTATTTGTGAAGGATTCTGAGTGTGGTGGAGAGAGTTTTATGTTAGGCTTATGGAAGAAATCATACTGAATTCTAATTCTACTCAGTATCAGCACACAGTGTGCTTATATCCAATGATAATATTTACATAATTGTCTCATAGTCTATAAGCTTCAGGGTGGAGGGGCAAGTCTAGCTGTGCCTTGTTCTCACAGCTGTATTTCCAATGTTAGGTATCATATATACATAGTATGTGCTCAGAGATATCTGATGAGTAATTGAATGCGCTGTCCATTCTTTTTTTTTTTTTTTTTTTTTTTTGTCTTTTTGAGACAGGGTCTCACTATGTAGTTCAGGCTGGCCTTAAGCTCACTTTGTAGCTCAGGCTGGTCTCGAACTCACAACAATCCTCCTGCCTCAGCCTCCCGAGTGCTGGGATTACAGGCATGCGCCACCATGCCCGGCTTGTCCATTCTTGTCTGTGTGTTTCCTTCTCTGTACTGTGGAAATAGTAATAAGTCAATGTGAAATGCTAACCACGGTGAAGCCATTCATCAGATCTCAGCAAAAATATCACACAGCTCCAAAATAATTTGTTAAATAGTTTTTATTTGCTCTTATTACCTTCTTTGCTTTTTGTACTATCACATTTATTTTTTTTTGCTTCACTTATTTTTTTTTTTCATTCCTCTGTATGCCCTCTTATGTTTGAAACATTTCATGGTAGGCATTCTATATTTTTTGAATAAATAAATAAATCCTACTAATGTACCAAGAATGAAGCATAACACCCAAAATTATTTGTTCCAGTCAGAGGTAAAATTTTGTCTCTTATTTTAATAGTGTCAGAAATTTAAAAATATGCTTAACTATTTTTAAATGCTATTTTTTTGTGTGTCCAAGTGATGAATGAAGAAAAAAAAATCGTTCTGAAGTTGAAATTACATTTCTTCTGAAAAAAAATAGTTTAAAATTTTCTAAATTGTAGAAATTTGAAGACAACTGAAGCGATCATTGGCAGAGGACTGGATTAAAGAAAGTCTGGTGCAGCTGGGAGTGTAACAATTGTAAAAAAGCAAAATGAAGAGCTTGATGTACTAACATGAAAAGTCCCTGAAACCACATTGTTAAAAAATGTTCTTAGTGTTAGTGTAGAGTTCGTTAGAGGCTACCATTCTGCAGTATTGGTGGGAGATAACACATTGTGATCATATTTGCTTGAAAGCACATTTTGACATTCTGAGTTGTTGAAACCTTCGACATTGGTCTTGTTTTTTTTTTTTTTTTTTTTTTTTACCATGTCTTGCTCTGTAATTCAGGATGGCCTGATTCATTATATGTTCCAGGCTGGCTTCAAACTTGTGGCAATCCTCCTGCCTCAACTTCCTGATTGCTGAGATTATAGGCATGTTCCACCATGCCTGTTGAAAACACATTTTAAAAACCTGAAATATGCAGATTTGTTTGCTAGGTGGAGGGAATGAGATAAAACTGGGAAGTTTCAATGCTGGGGAATGGATGCAGATTTTTCGCTGTGTATATATTTTTAATTATATGAAAACATTATGTAAAAATTTGAAAAGGAGAAAAAGGAGTTATACTAAAAATCTTTGTGTTGCCTACTTCCTTCACTGGAAGGAAACCCAACGTTATTCTTACTAAGACAGCAGTGAAATAGGCAGATTATAACTTGCCAGCAAACAGCTCAGACCAGTAGTTCTCTACCAAGTCCCCAGTTCCAAACAGAATGACATGTTAGAACTTGAGAACTTAATCCTCAAAGAAACCAGATTTCAGAATAACTTTACTTCTGTCCTAAAGAGTAGTCTTTTTTCTGTTTAAAGCTTGCACTCTCAGTTTATCTTGGGAAGGGTTCCTCTCATTTTTTCTGCATTTTAATGTTTCCTATCAGTCTAATTCTGAACTATTTTCAATCAGCACTTTTCAAAATAATTTTCATCAATGACAACAACTGGCTTACAGTGGTTGACTGACAATATATGATAGCCACTAGGTACAGACAGCTATTAAGCATCTGAAACATAGTTAGTGTGACTGAACAAACTGCCACATATGGACAGTACAGGTAGTCACATAACTACTTAAAGCAGTAGAGGTACTTCTTAGGTCTACTGCAATAGTGAGTTGTGGAAATAACCCGTGGCCAAAAGTTCTGCTTTCTGAAAAACTCACTCATTCAACAAGTATTTCTTAAATACCTACTGTGGACCAAATGTTATTATAATTCACAGAGATAGCAGCATGAGTGTAACAGACAAAGCCCTTATTCTCATAGAATACACATTCTAGTGTGATCAGCAAACTATATCCTATATGGGCTAAATCCAGTCTTCTGTCTGGTCTTGTGGTCTGCAAACTAAGAATGTTTTTTTTTTACATTTTTAAGTGGCTGAAAACAATCCAACAGGAACAATAATTCATGACACATCAAAATTACATGAAAATCAAATTTAAATATCCTGAATAAGATCCTTTGGAGAACCAAATCATGCTCATTTGTTTACGTCTTGTCAATGACCATGGCAGAGTTGAGTATTTCTAATCTAGACCACATATGGCTGACGAAGCCCAAGAGATGTATTATCTTTCCCTTTGGTACTACCACAGTTTGCCAGTCCATATTGTGATAGAGAATATTATGTCAGGCATCAGAGCAAGTATTATGCAAGCATGGTCACTTTCAATCTTTATGTCAACTCTTGTAACTTTTCCACCGGTAAAATGTAAAATGGAGGTTAATAATTAAAAGAAGTTAATCATTCTAAGAAGAGTACAGTTCATAAGTGCCAAATAGGGACTCATCCCATGATTGTGATTAGCTAATAGATTTAGCCAACACACTATACACCAATTCTGAACTACAGACTAAACACATTGGGATCTTGTTAACATTTAGTCAGTCTGGGCTGGGGCCTGAGACTGTGTTCCTCTAACAAGTTTCCACAGGTTACTGATGTTCAGGATCATAAACCATAACTTTTAGGTGGGTGATTTTCAGTCTTCACTATGCATTAGTATACTCTTAAGAAATGTTTTGAAACTATAAGACCCAATGCTTACTCCCAATGATGCTAATTTAAATAGCATAAGACTTAGGCTTATATAAGAACATTTTAAAGAACTTTTCCTAGTGAATTAAATGTATAGTCAGGATTGAGAATCACCATACCGAAGTACTATTGAACTGAAGTAAAAATATTCAAATTAGGAGCCACAAATCAAGAGTGATGTGACACATTGAAGCCAGTTGCTTTTTCTTTCTGGAGCTTACAATTTCTGTGCAGGTGAAAAATGAGGACACTCCAACCACACAATGTTACAGTACTCAATATTACTTATTTGAGCTAGATATGGTGGCTCATTGCTATACTCCCAGCACTCAGGAGGCTGAAAAAGGATTGTAGTGAGTTCAGGGCCACCCTGGATTACATAGTGAGTTCAAGGCCAGTTTGAACTACATAGTGAGTCAAACAAACAAAAGGAACAATGACCCATCAGGTCTTCACACAAAGAAGAGGAAGGCTTAGAAAAAGGATTGACCAGTAAGTACATTCCTATAAAGACCAAACCCCAGATTCATGTAAGGTAAAATAAGCTGATATGTTATTAATATATTGTGTTGGCAACTTATCAATATAGAAATACTTCCACGTAGTCATGTTATCCTACACCACACAGTCAGAATTGCACTTGCACTTATGATTTAATGATTAGGATAATAATACATATTTTGTTGTATGAAATTTGGAAAAATATTGAATATATAAATTTTTGGGGTGAACTTCAAATACTCATACGTCTAAAATTGTTTTTGTTTTTGTTTAGTGTTCCTGGGGATTGAACCCAAAGCCTTTGCATTGTATCTCCCCAACCTTTTTTAGTTTTTGAGATTGGGTCTTGCTAAGTTGCTATATCACCCACGCTGGTCTCAAACTTGCAATCCTCCTGCCTCAGCCTCTGTGTTAGGAATCCAGGACTCACCATGCCCAATTTAGAACTATATGTTTTTAACAACCACAATCAAGTAAACTTGATATTGTGATCAAATGATTTCCCATCAAAGCAGGGAGGGCTGAATGGCCCCAAGGGACCTTCCCACTAAAACCTAAAGATTAATGACCTATTATTATATCTCCACCAAATGCAGCTGCAAGCCTGAACTTGAAGGTAGTATGGGCTCTTATTAGAAGCATGGGAACTATAACCTATAAAGTAAACAGATTATAAACCTTAGCTGTGCTTTCATGCCTAATTGGTACTGGGCTACTTTCAGTTTCTTCTTATCTACTGTGAAAGATCTTCCTTAATATTTCTGTATTACCTTTAAAATTTCCACTTGAGATATTCTAGCTAAGAGATCTCTTTGCAAATAGTTAGATTAACCAGGTGTCACAGATCTTTATGCCTTTAGAAATGCATCTGAGAAGCAACCATGTGTAGTTTGGTAATCAGGAGAATGAGCCAGGATCAGATATTTTCAGGTTTAAGTCCAAACAAAACCTTTATTGCTTTATCAGTAAATTAATGACAACAGTACACCTTTATAGAGTTACTCAGGATTTAATGACAAAATGTTTGTAAAAAATGGAGCAGAAGCCGGGTGTGGTGGTGCAGGCCTGTAATCCCAGCACTCGGGAGGCTGAGGCAGGAGGATTGTTGTGAGTTCGAGACCATCCTGAGCTCAAAGTGAGCTTAAGGCCAGCCTGATCTGAATAATGAGACCCTGTCTCAAAAAAGAAAAAAAAATGGAGCAGAATGTTTAGAATATAGGGAGTATTCAGAAAATAGTGTTATTGTAAGATGATTAATAATAATAATAATAATACAACTATGTTGGGATATGGGTACCTCTGGGACAGAAGTGAATGCATATCTTTTTTGCTTGTCTTTTAGATGAGTTAATTTTCATGGAAGTCCTGAGTGCTGAAAGATCCAGCAAAACTAATGATAGCTCTTGTTGCCATGAAGATATTTCGTGCAAGGTACCTTCAGTGCCTAGCAATTTCTGGTTCTGTGAGAGCTTTTCATAAAGATTATAGAACAGCAACTCCTCAGAATTTTTCCAGCTATGAATCCATCAAACAGAACTTCAAACTGGAGATTCCAGAGTATTTCAATTTTGCTGAAGATGTCCTGGACCAGTGGACCAAGATGGAAAAAGTATGAGACGAAAGCTAGTCAGACTATGATTTCTCAACTGGGGGCAATTTTGTGTGGTAGGGTCATCTTAAATGTCTGAGACATTTTGTTACCATGAGAGAATAAAAAGTAGAGGGGATAGTTGTTACTGGCATCTGATGGATAGAGAGGAATAAGACCATTAAAAATTGTTTAAAGGAAAAAGTAATTATCTAGCCCACAATTTCTCAGGTTGGTTGAGAAAGCCTGAATTGTATAAATGTAATTTTTTAGGTTGAAACTTTTTAAAATAAAAAGTGACTCCAAGAGTCAGAAATGGTAGGAAATAAAGCATAGGTACAGTGCTAAAAGGCATGCAAAGGGACACAAGTATCATAACTTTCTGGAGATGAAACCTACCAGGTTAAATGAGAAATGGGGCCAGGGCAGTAGCTCAGTGGCTCAAGTACCTGTCTGACAAGTGCAAGGTCATGAGTTTGATCCTTGGTATAAAAAATAAATAAACAAATAAATAAGTAAGTAAATAAGAAATAACAAGAGCTGCAACAGTGATGTGACTCCCCAAATCTAAAAATAAGGACCCCAGGACATTATAGTACAGGTTCTCTCTTTTTTTAATTTTTATTTTTTATTTTATTGAAATACAAATATCAATGAGACAGTTTTAAGATACCTTGAGAGATGGATTTGATAAATTAATACATTGCAAACTGTTTTCATAATGTTTTGGTATCATAGAAGGTGCATACATGATATTATATTTACAGACATTATTATACCATATGTCTCTTATCAGTAAATTAAGAGAGTGTAGCTGTTTGTGTATCTTATTTTTTATACCTGAATTACATCAAAGATTCAATAATTAATACTTTCTACCTTGTTATTTTCCTAGTGGTTGTCCATAGTACTAGAAGCTGACATAATTTCCTGTCCAACCACCATTAGTGCAAATCTTGCCTCTCATAGAATTATGTAGAAGCACGGCATTATCTATCCCAACTGTACTGTCCATACACACACATCATGATTCTTAATTTCTATACTCCTTACTTTGTCTAAACCTGTCAAAGATGGGCACTCCATTGTCATTCAACTAATTTAGGTGCCTGAACTCGACAACACAATCCAACACAATTCAGCATTTCACAACAATAGTGAGTTATCTGAAGAAGTTGTCGACCACAGCCATTTACAGCTCAACTTATTATTATGGCCCTGCGTTGTATACCTCATTTTTATACTGGATGGTTAAGACCTACATAGAGCAAGATCAATATACCAAAACATGTACTTTTTGTTTCTTATGAGGTCAGTGAAGTCCCCTCAGGGTTTATCTTGTAGTCCTGTACCTTATTCTGTAGATCCTTTGTCAGTACAGGTTCTCTTATGTCCTGAGTCCTTACTGACCTTGAAGGGCTAGGGCCAAAATGTTGGCTATTCTTGTAGCCCTTCTTTCTCTCTAATTTTTTGGTCTGAAAACTTAAATTGTTAGCCCTGCAGAAGAGAAACGTTATGATATTATTACCCTACAACATAGACAGTTGAGCTTAGTATCACTATCTGTCTGAATATCAAATGCCTTAGACATAACACGGAACAGTTATTTTCCAACAATCATTGATATGCTAAAGTTTAAATCCCTATTGAATGTGAAAAAAAAATAAACAATTACACATTTTTACACAGAAATTTAGAAATCCTATAACTCAGTGTTGTCCCAAATTTTCTGTTCAAGATTATGGGACCACAGGGGAAAGTGATTGATGATGTTGAGTGTGCCTAAGGAGAGTCACCTAGAGAGAAAACATTCTCTCAGGCTTTCAGAGAAAACAAATTGGTCAAGCAATGGCCGTGACTCAGCCAGATGACTGACACTGACAAAAGATCCACAAACTGCTATACATGGTTTCAGGGTAAATCCTGAAGGGATTTGACTGATTTTGTCAGATACAAAAGTTACATTTTTTGTTATATAGGTCTTACTTTATCTTGATCTTAGCCATCCAGCAGAAAAGCATAAATGCAAGGTATAAAAAGTAAAACCGTATTAATATGCCAAACTATAAAAGTCAGCAACTTCTGACATTGCCCGTCCTGTGGATAACCCACTATTATTATGGTTTACTGGACTATATTGGATTATTTTGCACTTACAGTATTTGAATGGCAATGAAACACCCATCTCTGACAAAACTAAACAAAAAAGGGGGATATAAATGAAGGACCATTTTGTAGTGAAATATATATATATATATAAAATGCCTCAGACACAACATGAAACAGTTATTTTCCAACAATAATTGGAGATAATATATAAATTAGGATAGATATACAGCTACTTTCTCTTAGTTCAATGAGAATAAAGATTTGTACTAAGTGTTTAGACAAGATATCATGTCTCCACTTGTACTATGAATAATTACTATGAAGACAACAATATGCAATGTATTAATTATTGTAACTGTCTTACTAACTTGTTTTGAAACTGTCTCATTCCTATTTCTTTTTTAATAAAATTGATTTTAAAAAAAGAAAATAAGGACCCTAGAATTTTATTTACATAAACTCCATGTCAGTTCCAACTAGCAAGTTATGAATTTTCTTCAGGAGACTATACTTCATGAAGTTGTTGAAATAGGATATTACTATACAACAACCTTTAAATCCATGATTGATTTGGCTCTCCTCAGGTTGGAAAGAGACCTTCAAATCCAGCTTTCTGGTGGATAAATGGAAATGGAGAAGAAGTGAGGTGGAGTTTTGAGGAACTGGGATCATTATCCAGAAAATTTGCCAACATATTAACAGAAGCTTGTTCCCTGAAAAGGGGAGATCCAGTAATTGTGATTCTGCCCAAGATTCCAGAGTGGTGGCTTGCAAATGTGGCCTGTTTGCGAACAGGTTAGTAAGCCTTACAATCCTCTAATATGTAAACTAAGCTGGACAAGAGATTTTTCATGAAATATCTGTTAGGTATGTTGTTTGAAGAATAACTGCATAAAGTTATTCTTAATAACCTTAGGAATGAGCTGAAAACATACTGTACCTTTTGACTTATTTGATAAGCTGGGCTTTTCATAATGAAACAGATTTATTAAGTGAATGACAATCAGCAATTCAATAGCCTCATACTACTTTTTTTCCTCCTTTAGGATTCATGGTCATCTGAGACTCAGTAGTCCACAAACTTAAAAAACCCAGCACAGCCTTGTTTCATGTTTTATGTCTCTTGTGCATGATTTTACCCCCTGATGCCTTAAGGCAGGCACTGGTGATTCCTGCTTCTTAATAAGTTTCTACATCTCTTAAGGTTTTCATTCTACGTGCCTCCAGTTTTTCTCTTTTCCATTTCCATTGCCATTGCTTTACCATTTCCTGTATTTAGAGACACACTAATTCTGATCTTAAGCATGCCTGCATTCTACTCCAATCCAGTTCATCTTCCCCAGCCAGTGTTTTTCCTATATCTCACATTTTATCTTCTCAGTTGATTGACTTTTTCAATACCTCCTCATTGCCTACCAGATAAGCTCTGAACTTATTTAGGTACATCATGGAAGGTTATACCTATTTTCCCCTTATTGCTCTAATTTCTCTACCATTACATTCCATGATCCACTTATGCCAATTAGGTTCCTATAATATTTTTGGTCATTCCCATTTCCTGGTTCTTCATATTATTTCCTATACTTGCAAAGCACTTCCCTCACACTTAAGCACATGGACAATTCTTGGTAGACTCAAGTTTTTGCCCTTTAGACAATCACATCTTGATATTCCAACAGGTTCCTTTTTCTTTGCATTCCGCAAAGCAATGCATATGCTTTTCCATTTTAACAGATACTGTACTGCATGGGTATGTAATCTGCTGATCAATCTGTCATTCCTATAAGACTACAAAAACACCATGACTACAATATATTCATCTCTGTACTGCCAATGATTGACAGTCAATATGCAATGAAGTACTTTATAAATTAATGTTCCTATTAACATAATAAATCATTCTATTAACTAACCATTCTTAAGCCAGGCCTGGTGGTACACAACTATTATCTCAACACATGGGAGGCTGTGGAAGGAGGACTACCATGAAATTATGGCCAGCCTGTGCTACATTGTGTGTTCAATTCAGCCTGAACTATATGGTAGCATCATGTCTCAGAAAAACAAAAAGGAAAATTCTTAATTTATTATAATTATTACTTCCTTTTGAGGGAAGTTCGCATATTCTATTTCATGTGTGCCTGTGAATTATAATTGGAGAAAAAGATTCTACTTTTAACAGTCTTATAACAAAATTATTGTGTTTCATGAGTATTGCTTCAGATCACTTGCTTAATAAGGGACTGTGAGATTTCTAGGACCAGATGTTCATTCTTACCAGCTCAGCAAGAAAGGAGAGTTACTGATCAGCTATTGGGGAACTATAAGAGGGAAAAAAAGAGAAGGAGGAGGAGGAGGAGGAGGAGGAAGAAGATAAGAGGAGGAGGAAGAAGAGGAAGAGAAGGAAAAGGAGGAGAAAAAAGAGGAGAAGGAGAAGAAGAAAAAGAACAAGAGGAAGAAGAAGAAGAAGAAGAAGAAGAAGAAGAAGAAGAAGAAGAAGAAGAAGAAGAAGAAGAAGAAGAAGAAGAAGAAGAAGAAGAAGAAGAAGAAGAGCAGGGCAAGGAGCAGGAGGAGGAGGGGGAAGAAAACCAGGGATGGAGGGATGGAGGCTTCTGTAAGGGAACAGGCTGATTAGCCAGCAGCTTTTTCCTGTTTCTTTTGCTATGAAGTAATGAGGCCTCTGGTCTTTGACTTTTTCATGTGTCTGTCCCTTTTGACTTCTCTCTTTGAACACATAGCTTTCTTATGCCTACTGAATTTGGCTTGTGTAGCTTTGGCACCCAGATGCCTCCCCCTAATGCCCAGATGCTTCAGTCCCTAAGCCCATTGAATTCATCTGCTACTCCATCAGCCTCTTATATAGTTGGCCAGAATCTAATGAACAGACTTGACATAAACAAATCAGATGTGGCAGCTTCATCTAATACACACATGGTAATGGGAGCTATGGGAAGGAAGCAAGGCAGATTTTTTTTTTTTTAAAAGAAAGAATGAGAGAGAAGCAATTAATAGTAAATCTAATCTTTTTTTCTTTCTTTCTGCAAAGCTTTATTCCAGAGGGGCTCAGTTCTTCTTGGCATCTGCCTTCCTCATGGCAGCCAGCACGTTGCTCAGCTCCTCACGCTTCCTTTTAGCTCAGATGTGCGTTCCCATGGCTTGAGGCTCGTAGGGGGTGAAGCCACACACCTCCTGGATCATGTCCCGCCCAAACTTGGTGTGTTTGGTGAGGTGTCTGCGATGGCGGCTGTGCCTTGGTTTGCTCACATTTTTAGTCACTTTGTGGCCCTTGTTGAGGCTGTGGTATAGCGTAGGGCCATGACTACTGTCTTTAGTGGTTCCTGTGGCAGAAGGTAAATCTAATATTCTAACAACCCTAATCTCTTTGGAAGAATCAGAAATGAATGCATAATCATTTGATTTCATAATACTTTTTTCTGTTAATAATAGTGATCCAGTTTTGGCAGCATATACTTGTAATCCCAGACCTTGGGAGGCTGAGACAGGAGGACTGTAGCAAATATGAGGCCAGTTTGGACTTCACAGCAAGACTCTGTCTCCATAAACACAGCTGATTTGAAAACTGAAGTCCTAATTGATTAGAACTGCAGTTATTTGTATATTACTTAGGTTATATATGTAGGTAACAAGAAAAAGAAGGCAAAGTCATGGTTAATACCTCATTCTGGATACGAGTTACCTAGGGGTAAATGTGGTTACAGTAAGAGGGACTTGGGGCTGGGAACTTGGGGAATTCAAAACTAGTGAAGGATGGGGAGATAGCTTGGTGGGCCTAAACACCTGCCTGCCAAGTGCAAGGACCAGGGTTCGATCTCTGATACCTCATGCTGTGCTGGCCCCAGAACCCTGGGCACAGTGTTGGCCACCAAAACAGGGCATGGTGGCATATGCCATAATCCCAGCCCTGGGGAGGTTGAGACAGGAAGAGCACTATGAGTCTAAGGTGCATAGTGAGACCCTGTATCAAATACATAAATAAGTAA